>JAUMTS010007248.1:0-11659 GCA_032273385.1 Ophiopholis aculeata | reverse complement strand
GAATGCTGGACATCTCGCCCCCCTGCCATCTCGCCCCCTAAATTTGATATGCTACAGTTAATAGCAGTGTTGTAGGTCTCAAGACATAGTTTTGGTCTAAGTCTCAAGAACTTTTCGTGGAAGTCTCGGTCTCGGAATCTAAGATCTCGGTCTACATGGTCTAGGTCGCAGACCCTTCATATTAGTAGTTAAGATTCCAAGACAAATTTTTCTCAACATTTTTTTACTTTTTGGATGTTAACTAGGGTGTAAATGGCAGTTTTATATAAAAATCAGGGTTCAGACTAAAGAGAAACCAATCTAAGTCTATACCTCATTTCACGCTCGAGTGAGCATCAAACGAATACAAAAGAGTGAGCAAAAGTTCATATCGAATAGTTTGTATTGAACTAGGGGGCGAGATGGCAAGGGTGCGAAGTGTCCTGTTACCATCAGATTAGCCACAGTGGGTTGGTTTGAATGGATTTCACGTTTCCGTTTCCGTGAATGTGTAAATCGCAATCTCTCTATTAGTTAGCATTTTCGTGAGTGTTGTTATTCACGTAGCCACTTTCACATGTGTGAAATAATGGGCATCATATATTGCAAGTCGTAAAGTTGCACATCTTTTTCTGAGTCTGGAACATCGTGTAACTTATGTTTGTGACCAGTAACACAAAAGCACCAAATCCGTTCAGAGTGCATCACTGTTTTGGAACATGAAAAAGCCAGTGTCTTACAAACATAACTTTGGAAGTAAAGCATAATATTCAGTACAAATATAGGTTAGAATGAAACTCAATATTTGCGGCGAGTGCACTATTTAGCTCCGACTATGCGGAGCTGCTCCGTTCAGACATCGCCTTAACTGTGCAGGGCGGTCCGGGTGAAGCCGTCTCAAAGTTGGCTCCGTCAGCTGCACAATTCGAAAAGAAAAAACGACATCTCTTGACATCCCAACTTATAAATTGCAGACTTTCGGGCAGACCCGCTCCGCAAAGTTAGTGCCTATTTGAGCAATCTGAAGATGTTATGGTCGCATTACCAACAAATAATTCGACTTTCAATCGATCATGAACCAGTTCCCCGAGATTTTTTCAAGTCAGCAGATTAAACTGTATTTTCCATCACTTAGCCGGGTAGCCGGTGCAAGAACATTGCAAGTCCCCCATTCAAAAAGTCAGCCACTCATTGACTTTAACGGAGCCTACAGAGTAAAGCATAACCTTGGTGAATGATGATGCATGTACAGTGTGCATTATTAATGAGTTGAATGGGCATCCGGAGTTTGTATCACAAAGACTCAGTTTTTGATCACGTCTGTACCAAAAACCAGCACATTTAATAAAAAAAGCAACATACTTGAATATCCCCATCACGGCTCTTTCCGCTATATTTTAACATTTCAAATAGCGTCGACGATCACTAGGCAAAAGCTTGAGGTTGCATTTTTGACATACTTTCTTTTGAGGAGTCATGCAAGCTGTGAAAAGAAATAAAAAGAAAGCCTGACATTTAAACAAAGATACGGTAAGGATCTGATAATTTGGTTGTTTACATTTGTTTCACATTATATAGAAATCTCAAAACTGTATCAAAAATTACGTCCAGAGATATACGTCAGAAATCGACGAAAGTGATTTTTTATATCTAAACAAATAGATAACTGAATGCTATTTTATCTCAAACTTAAGTGTATTCAGGAGTATAAGTGTTATTATTGACCTCATCTAAAGCTCTAAACATTCTCGTCACCTGATTTGTTTAAAATGCGGACATAATTTGACTTTGTTGTCACACGCAGTAGAAACAAAAGTATGTTTCAGGTTAATTTGGTATATAAAACAAATAATGGCTGCTCTTTATTCGGGTCATGGTTAATATTATAGGCCCTCGATGTACTCATGCCCAATGTTATTGCCCTTCAGCTTAGCTTCGATTGATATCATCAGCATGCATGTTTTTTTGAGATTATCTCGGGTCTGTAATTTTAACCAGAGAAGTACTCTCACTTCCCTGTTTTAACTATGTCCCTAAAAGCAGTCATATTTGTATACAATGGAACTTCCTATCAAAATCACATTATCAATACTTACGTCCAATAGCTTTCTTGGTTTTCTTTCTCTTTTCTATGAGCATGGTATGTTCTTCATCGAATTTCGCTCTTATACCCCCTAATTCATCATGGTTGTCTTCGTGTTCAGCAAAAATGGCCGCAACCATTAATGTTAGCAAGAATAAGATGACACATACCTTCATATCGAAATATCTACAAGAGTAACAATAAGGTGATGATTTTAGACATCTGAATTTGGCTATTTATTAGGTATGTTGTTACTTGGAAGGTTTATTCAGATAATAACATTTGGCAATTTAAATCTACAACCAAGGCCCCATAGTTTTGCGATTAGGTAGAACTCTCGGATTACCCTCCTTAACCCTAACCCAAACCCTTACCCTAACTCGAATCCTTAAAAGTAATCCTAACCCTACAACATTGGAATTAGCGAATTCTAGACCTTTGGCCATAGTGTTGAATAATTCAACAAGCCTTCAACAGCAGTATTTTTCGAGAAGTAAAATTGTGTTACAAGTATGATTTACAAATTTACAAATAGTACACGCGTGCAGATGTAAGCGTTGTCCGCGCTCACGATCCTCAAGCGAGTGAGCATACTTGGACAACCCCAATATCGGCACAAGTGTATTATGTGTGTACAATTTCTCGAACGACCAGTAAGCCGCAGTTATTATTCTAATGTAAACATAATGTACACGACAATAATCAGTATGTTTTCCGAACAAAATAGAACAGAAGGTTTCATTTTTGCCCAAAACATACGACAATTAAAATAGTAATGTTACTACCTAATTAAACCTAAATAACCTATCGGACAAATTAACCACTCACGATAAATCTAATACGTGTCCCTTCTACGGTCCCATACCTTGATCATGAGGGAGTGAGCCAACACACACCCTCCAACACACATTTAACCAAAACGTTAATTTGAATTTAAAGAGATCAACAAAAACAATGTAAGTGAAATTACCTGTACTTGTAGTGCGTAACTGCAATATGAAGTCCCCTACCTTTCACTTGTTAAATAGTTATGGATTTGATTATATGTATGAGAGTAATCTGAAAATGTTTGAGATGGTGGTTTTGTAAAATTTAACTTTCAACATTTTCCGAGTTACTGTTAAGATTGTCGTTGTATTTATGTATTGTTATGTTTGTATGCAATGTGCTATATCTTCTAGCCTGGCGAAATTTAAATTTAAAAAAAGCACAGTACCAAAACACCAAGATAACGTTCAATTACCAGCAACGAGGTTAAAATGGACTCCAAATTAACGAGAAGGATTTTACGATCGTTTAGGAATACTCATGATCTTCAGTAAAACCTATTGTGGCTGATGGTGGGCCAGGGTTTTTTCAGAGGGCCCAAAACTCAGCAAACCCGTTACCTAGAAGACTCGCTATTCGAAATTCTAAATAGTGGGCTAATTTTTATCTAAAACAAACATATACCCAGAACTAGACCCGCTATTCAGAACATCAACATTCTGAATAGTGGGTTGATATTTTGTTTCAGTTATCCGTTATTTAGAAGACCCGCTACCCCCAAACCTCATTAGTCTGAAAGCATTGGGTTAGGATTAAGTTAGGATTTAGGGTTAGGGTTAAGGTTAGAGTTTAGGGTTTAGGTTTATTGTTAGGGTTTCAAGGTGTAGGTTAAGATTAATGTTTAGGGGTTGTAGTTTAGGTTTACAGTTACGATTAAGCTTTGTGGTTAGGGTTAGGGTTTGGGCCTTTAATATTATGGGTTAAGGATAGAACAGAAACTCTGTAACCGATCGTTTGCATCACATGGAACAAAAAGACCGCTATTTAAAACGTCAGTTGGTCAGAAGTTAATTTTGCCTAGCAGACCTTCTGATTAGCGGCTTTTCTGAATAGCGGCTCTTGTGAATGGCGGGTCCTCTGGATAGCGACGCGGTCTGCACCCGAGACTTTGGATAGACATTATCCGTAATGTTGTGTGTCTTCGCAAATCAGTGACCATAAACTGCATAGCTGTACATTTGCACAGGCGTTCGTGAGAATGTACCTCTTCGAAAAACCTAAATGTTCATATTGTTTTCCTACAGCATGTAAAGTACCTGCACAGCTCGGTGGAGGAACGTGTTCTATGTGCAATGTGAGCAGAAAGAAAAGTGACTTGCTGCGATATCAACTATGCGTCAGGTAAAACGCATCGTGCACCACTATGGATAAGCTTTAAGGTTTAGAGTTTAATTCAAGGTCGATGATAAGCTATAGGAATAGATTCTGAAGGATAAACATTATTGGACAAAATCCTCCTTGAAGACAGAACAGGCACGTCTGGATGTAAAACAGGTAACTGTGCCGTTCCAATTAAAATAACGCATTATCCGCCATGACAATTTTAAGAATATGTTGCCTTTTCACTCTCAGAATATGATCATTCGTAAATCAACGAGACTATGTGCATATACAAATGTTAAGTATAGCATATACTGTGTTTTTGTTTGTTTGTTTTTGCGTGGGAAACCAGCGATTGCCTGCTTGTTTCTTCATTTGAGTTTGTTTTACTCTAAATAAGGAGTCCATTTGACATTGGCATATTCCAGTAAAGCTCTTAAGTACCAAGTGTCAGATTAGATGTATTGAAACCCGATCGTTTTGAGGGTGCGTGTGTGAACAGTTTCTTGTGGGCTTTTTGCACATTGTCAACTTGGAAGTCCCATTTAAAATCCTCTGTTAACCAAATACCCAAAACCTTGGCACAAGAAACAAAACATAAAAGTATGCTATCAATATTCAAACCACGGTGTGATTTTTGAAAAAAATTGAATGGTCCTTATGATTTAAGCTATACGAAAATATTCGATATGTGACTCTTGATTCCTCTCACTGCATTTCATTTTATTTGCAAGCAAACACACATTTAATAAAACATTTGCACAAAAGACGATCAATACATGCATATAAATAAAATTAAATATAGATCATTAGAAACAACTACAACCTTCCTTTAAAACAAAATATGAAAAGGGGAGGAGAATCTTGACCAGAACAAAAAGTAAATGCACGAGAGGATGGGCAAACATTAGTGAAACGTCGCCCACCCATAGGAGTCATCAGTAACAGCCTCGACTCTGGTGTCAACTTACGGCCCGCTACGTTACCACCAGCCAATAATGTCTGACTATGCAATTGAAAATAGGGATCGCACTGATATGACTCCCGTGATATCATATTCGATTGCTTTTCTTAGTGAGGTCCTACTGGTTAAGTCAATAATATACCTTACCTTACCGTACATACAGCTTATAACCCGTTCCGTACGCCTTATAAGCCGCACCGTACATCTCACAAGCAGTATACAGGTTGCAATACGGCCCATATTGGCAGTATACAGCTTGAAATACAGCTTATATTAGTAGTATACCGCTTTCAATACTGCTTATATGAGTAGTATACAGCTTGTCAAACAGCTTACAAGCATTACATGACAACTGACCATCGACCAATCAGATAATTCTGCAATGTTACTCAAATTGTATGCTATGTATCAGGAAATAGTAAACATTGTTAATATTCTCTTTGAATACAGTTCATATGTGATTGAATAGATTCATCAGGATAGTAGTAGATAAATAAAGCGTACATTTTCTTAATAAGCTGTATTTTATGGTAAGGGATTTTCTATATATTGGTGCTAAATCAAATACTACATTTGTCAATTTTAAATTGCAATTTTTATGATGCTGTTTTATGTTTATATATTCTTCTCACCCATTGTTGTCTTTTACTAGTGTAATTTAGCTCTTAATTCTTTTTTTATTTTAATGTTTTATACTTTATATATTATAAAGTTGTTTATCTGTTGTATGTTTTCTAATGTTAGTTAGTTTTAATCCGTTAAGGATCAGTGAAAGAACAACATTATCTGATGTTACCGTATTGAAATAAAGTCTTGAAATGAAAGAAATAAATCGCAGGGAAACGATGCTGTGTTAAGTAATGCTGGCTTCAGAGTCTCTGTCGCTTGCTGCTTTGCCGCGACGCTCCGTGATTGCTGTTTGATGTTTCAGAGTTTCATGGCGCGGCAAAACTGCCGCTTTGGGTTTTTGCCACGCGACATCGCTTTCGAGTTGAATTGAATTCAACTGTCTGCGACATGCCGCTTTGACCAAAGTAATCGATTTTTTGGCTTAACGCTCTTGCTGCGGTCACATCTGAGGCGGCAACATATTCTTGACAAAATTGACGTCATAGCGGCAATTGCGACAAAGAGGCAGAGACACTGAAGCCAGCATAAGTTTACGTTATTTGAAGAAGTAAAAGACAACGATGTACCACCGAAGCTCAAATTTTTCTCAACATTTTTTTACTTTTTGGATGTTAGCTAGAACGTAAATGGAAGTTTAATATAAAAATCAGGGTTCAGATTAAAGAGAAACCAAACTAAGTCTTTACTTCATTTCACGCCCGAGTGAGCATCAAACGAATACAAAAGAGTGAGCAAAAGTTCATATCGAATAGTTTGTATTGAACTAGGGGGCTAGATGGCAAGGGGGCGAAGTGTCCTGTCTGGTCAAACACTGGCCCCAAAATCTGTATCGTCATTTTGGTCCACTACTTGTGACACTTTCAACAAAATATTAATAATGTGATAAACAAAAGAAACACAAGTTAATGGTATATTTTATAAACAAAATCTACTGAAACAAATTAATTAACCAGTCATACATGACTGATATACATGTATGCAATAATCACACATTAAAATACACTGTACGGAGTGGATTGTTAACATCGGAGTGAATCAACTTTTTTTGCGGAGAGATTTTGTAAAAAGCACGATTTATAAAACGCACCACTTACAATTACGTTTTGCAGAAATTGAAAATCCTAGAAGGTCTCTTACACAGAAGCAACTTTACCCAGCATAGTTTTTTATGGACAGCGACCCAACCGGCGTTGCACAGAGACTTCATGTATACATCCCAATTGACCAATCCTGGCTTAGTATTCCCACCAATCAGCAGCCATGTAAGCAGGGATACTAAGGCTAGGAGAGCTGTTAGGAATTATCACCACTGCAAAAGGTAATAATCAGGGATTTTATATAATGGGATAAGAAACCGATGAGTCATAATGAAGCCTCAAGACTTAGTGTGTACATCCCAATTGACCAATCCTGGCTTAGTATTCCTACCAATCAGTAGTCATGTGAGCAAGGATACTAACCGTCATTTCAAATAAATACTTTTCAACCACACCCCAAATTATTTTTGGTTTGATTGCGTTATACCCTATTGTTGAAGTGAGACTCTCGCTGTGATTTCTTTGTTCTGCTCCTTTCATTGAATATGTGAGCTTGACTTTTGAAGCATGAAATTATATATTTGAAATCACGGTTAGGCAGGAATTATCACCACATCAAAACGTAAGCGGATTTAAAAAATAGGCTGGTTCCCTGCAACTTTGGTCTACTTATCAGAAACACTCCACTAAAGATGCAGGTGCAGGCTAGTCCAAGTTGGCAGGTGGGAGTACACCACTAAATCAGCCTTCCATTAAAATACATGGTTAAGACCCTTTCTACATTTGTATTTTCTACCCATAATGACAATATATGCCAGTATAGATCTTTTGTTTGAAGGTTTGATCTTTCGAATAAGCTTCATTATTAAAGACAATTATAGTTTAGATTTTCCGCTACGTACACGTGAACAGCCCACCGCTATTTTGGGCAGGTAAACACGCCTGCTAGCCGAGATCTACATGCGCCGGAAGTTAAGGGTCTACAGTTAAAGTGAACTTGACTTTCGATATTTTGTGATGATCTGAGCAATGAACAAGCTATATAGTCTTTCAAGTTTATTACAAAATACCAGCGTCATAAGAAACCAGTTGCTTAATCACTGTCAATTCTCGCACGTCCGCTGTGTGTTTTTACCGGGACTATCTACCCCTACACCATCCGTGGAGTGATTTGGTGCTGTGCGCCCAGGTCATTCGCTACAGCTGCCTGTTTCCATAACAACCGACTGTCCAACACTGCACTGAGGGCTCTCATTAACAAGGTTTTATCATTTGGGAACAAGAATTAATTTGTAAAAGTGAGGAAAATGCATCAAAATACATGAAGAAAAGGAAGAGCTTTGCAGAGTTTTCATCGGATGTGCAACAAACTTTTAAGATGTTGAAACAATGTTTCTATTATCTCTTTGAACAAGTTCATCTGGATTGATAGTCATAATATTAGATAAAGGTTCTTTTTGACAAATCCAATAAAAGTGAAGATTTAACTCACAGTTTTAGTTAAATTTCACTGATTATCTATCAGCTTCGTCAGACAAAGACAAGGAAGCATACAAATTGAACAACATTTTTGATCAACTCATCCACACCATGCCCTCAACGGCAGCTTCAAGCAGCTAAAAAAATAGTGAAACGTAACTAAAACTGTGAGTAAAATCTTCACTTTTATTGGATTTGTCAAAAAGAACCTTTATCTAATATAATGTTTCTTATCAGTTGGCTTCATGCTATAGAAAGGATTTTTAATGGAAATGGCCAGGCAACAAGCTGCTATTTGTTTTAAATATTACAAAGATGCCAGTCTGCCAGATTTTTAGGTAGGAGCAAACAAACCTGGATTTTAAAAAAATTTAAAAAAAACTAAAAAAATATTTATTAAATTGTTTTATTTCTTTTTTTAAATGTCCTATTTATTTTTATTTTTATAAATTGTTTCCTGCACTCAATAATGATTTAAAATCTTATTAAGTGGTGACAGTGTGATAACTTTAATTTAAATTTAATAATGGAGGTAAACATTTGACAAATATACTAAGG
The DNA here is from genome assembly GCA_032273385.1 of Ophiopholis aculeata. Taxonomy (NCBI): domain Eukaryota; kingdom Metazoa; phylum Echinodermata; class Ophiuroidea; order Amphilepidida; family Ophiactidae; genus Ophiopholis; species Ophiopholis aculeata. The sequence goes on along the minus strand of JAUMTS010007248.1, from coordinate 2,781 downwards.
AATTGATACCACGAGAGCCCTCCAAGTCGCTTTTAAAAGGATAAAATCCAGGAAACTCTGCTCCCAGCGCTTGCTAAGTTTGCTTCTTTTAATTACATTTTCAGGATTTGTTGAGCTCCCCCACTGGCATCTCTGTAAATAATACAAAGGGCACAACAATGGAGTGCCATTGGTGTTACCTGACTTTTAAGGGGCAGTATGGCATTTGGATGGTCCCTTAGGGGCCAGTGCCAATACATTACGATACCGCTATCGAGCAAGCCGATGCATTTTGATAGAGGCCATTTTGATCATTTGAAGTTTGTATATAGTGGCCTATCGAATTGCTGTTCTGTGAAGATTCATTGATTAAACGAGTTATGCATTATCGTCTTTTGCCCCGTAAACTGATACATTTGCAGGATTTGGCCATTAAAATGGCCAAATTGTATCAACTTGTCCGATCGCGGTATCGTATTGTATTGGCACTGGACCCTAACACTAACTGGCTGTCAGTTAATTCGAGCTCCAATTTGAATCTTTTTCTTTCTTTTTTTCAGTGCACATCTCAGAAATAGAACTGATGTTATGAGGTGTAACGCATTAAATATGTATTCCAAAACTCTAATGACAGGGGATAAAGCTGAACCCAGGTGAGTCAATCTATACAAAAAAAGGTCTAAAAAATATTGAGTATAGGACCCAAGGGGCAAATGGGGGTACTCAACCTTGGTTTTGGTAGGGACGTGCTGCTGAAGTTTTGAAAGTAGACCCACTTTTATACCAAATTTTACCAAAATATATGGACCCATTTTTATACCAAACACCCAAATTTTGGCCATAATTTACCATAACATTTTTAATATTGTTCAAAATTTTAAAATGTTTTTGCAAGTTTTGGAAACTTTTGCCTCAAATTAACAAAATGAAGAAAATTTTGAGGAAGATTTTCTAAAACGTTGAAAGTATGACCGATCTGGGCCTTTCTGTGCATAAATAAATTTGAAATGAAAAGTCATGAATCCATTTTACAAAATATCTATTTCATTGCAGCAAACCAATACAGCCTTCAATGCCAAGTCAAAATCTTGTCAATATAAAGCTTCCCAGCTTGTCGCAACAAGAACCAACAAAATCCAAGAAACATCTCAAGAAAAGCAGAAGTGAAAATGATCTACTCTCCAAATCAGCACCGGCTGGATCTAGGTAGGTTAATAAGGCAAAAGAAATCGTGTGTTGCACACAAGATAGCAATAACTTTTGCACAAGTTTGTTTTTTGTTTGTTTTTTTAATTGTGAAGCACCCAAATTATCAAATTTGGGTGCATTTTTCACCTTTTTTCTCTAAAAAACACCCAATCTAGAAAAAATTGGGTGCTATCCTGACCATGTTTTTTTTTATTTGACGAGGGTCGGTCGCTGAGGCAAACTCAACAAGTTAGTTTGCCTAATATATAATCAATAGCAATATAACCCAAAAAGTCCAAGACCTTAAACATCGCAAGAAATGCAGGAAGTACGGTGATATACGCCTGCTGTTGTAGATCAAATGAAAAAGAGAGTGACCTAATATAACTATCCTTACCAAAAAAACAAGCATCGCCAAGCAGTATAGACGAATTCGATCAGCCAAATCATGGTTCAGATTTAAGCGGTCATAGCTGGGGTGCAAACCCAAAAGGTGCTTCGAGTACCCAATTATGTGTATGTCAAGCTTTGTCAATCAATATTGTATTGTAATAAGGATTGAAACTTCTGCATGTGTGATTAAATTAAATTTGAAATTCCCACCATAAAGGCATCAGTTTGGGTGATCTCAAGTATATGCACCCCAGTCATGTCGGCCTATTGAGGTGTAGAAAATCGTGAAATTGGATTTGTGTATAGCATAAGTCCATTATGTGCGTAGATCCCTTTTCCCCAGCAGCACCACAGTAGTAATAAAATAGCATGTGATTGAACTCTGGCTTAGAGAGGGGTGATGATAGAGAAAGGAGGAATATCAACTGGTAAAATAGCTTGTGCATCCAATTTCTTTAAATACCTATTTTTTTTTATTGTGAACGTTAGAACAGACCAATGAAATAGAACCATGAGCTTATGAATATGCATGAGGTGTAATACTAGGTTCAGCTGGGAGCTTGGCATCCTGGGATCGATTCCTGGTGGTGCCAATATTCTCGTGGAAACCCATACTGATACCGGAGTTGATCCTGGCTGCGATGGTATGATTGAGGGCGGATTAAGGTACTGCGTGCCTAGAGGTAGCAGTGGTTCCTGAAATGATGCTACAGAGATGGTATGGGGTGACTTAGGCCACAATGGTCAGCAAACATCTATAAAGTGACCTGCGTTTTTAGAATAATTATTTTTTTTTATCCATAAGTCATTTTGTTTAATTTCCATTCAATACAGAGGTATGGTTGATGAGAGTGGAGAGCAGTTTGTTGGCTACTTCTTACCAACAGAGGAAACGACACGCAAGAGGAAGAGAGACTTTGAAGAAGGCATTCCATATATGGATGAGGAAGAGTAAGCTTTGTTTCATAATTTTGACCTATCTTATCAAAAGGCACCTTCCTATTTATGCGCCATTTGCAGTTGGAAAGATCAAAAATCTCATATGTGTTTAACTTCTAAATAAACTAAATTTAACAACAATTTTACCTAATACCTTACGCAATGTCCAATTGGGACGAGTATATTTATTTTGATCCATTCAAACAAGTTACTAACTACTCCATTTCATATATAAATTAATACAGAAACAATGACTTCAAATTCAGTTTCGGCAAATCATGT
>JAUMTS010007137.1:0-11661 GCA_032273385.1 Ophiopholis aculeata | reverse complement strand
TTGTAACCGTTGGTTACTGGTTCAAGCCTAGGCCTGTCAACTGCTCCGAATCATGATATGCTAAGGCTATGTGCTGTGATCATTGTGATCAGTGGTTCACAACAAAGAAAGCATGAACTAGTTGACCTGATAAAAACAAAAAGAAGACATTCAACAACTGTTTTGCTTAAAGTTTATCTTTTTTCAAATGACTTTTATATTATAAAGGCACTAAAAAAGCTGTTAACCATTTCAACAATGGATTCTATACATGCCCCGGCAATTTTGGTTTTAAACTGAGTTTTGAGCATTTTTTGGGGAGGGTCTGTGGGGCACGAACTAAACTGTGCGCGTGAATGCATAAAATTTGAATTTGATACACATGCTTCCACAAACGCAACAGTTGCTGGCCACCCAAGCCTTACTTTAAGTACAAAATGGCTGAGCCCGAGGGGTTAGAGTCTATTACAGCATTTTTTTTTTAAAATGGTCTAGAACTTTCTTAGAAACTGTACGGTCCTCGGTTGATGCTGAAGTTAAGTTTGACTGTATTCTGATTTGTTTGGACCTGATCAAAAGTTTATAGCATAGTCTAATGTTCATACCCCCATATAACTTTCCATTTGCACCCTGGACCAGAGGGAGCGACTCAGGTATATTAGTATATATTTGGGCTCAAATTTAATGTGAAACGATGCAGTTTATTCTAGTTTAAGCATAGGGAGTGTTTTTTTGTTGTTTAAGGTTGAAACTTGTCTGGGGTTATTTTCAAAAGCATTGTTTAACCATATGTACAACAATAAACCTGAGTTTTATCTTTGGATTTGCACATTTTATTCCTTACAACTTGTCAACAAGTATTATGTATAGTTTTAGAAGGAAAGATTAAGATATCAGATCATGTAATAATTGGAATGAATGATGGAATACTAATAAATTATGGATGGTACCATGTTATAGGTTTTGGCATGTGTTGAAATAAACCCGTTATTAATGATAATATAATAATACATTTTCCATGATTTCTTTTATTATTTTTTGCTTGTCTTTGAGAAGGAGCATTTTGTGATCATGCTGTGAATCTAAAATCTCATATTTCCTTCATAGCTAGAACTTTAACTAAAAATAACAGTAAATGCTGACAACTTCAGCTTATTCTGATAATCTGTTTTCAAATTTTGAGCATCTAAACTTATTTCTTAAGTGCCCATATCGTCACCTTCTTAAACTAATGGCCTAAGTCAAATTTTGATGTTTTTTTTCTGGCTCATTAGAATCACGTATTCATGATGCTGGCTACCAATTTTGATTTTTTTTTAGCCTATTAAAATCACTTATTCATAAGTGATTTTAATAAAACGACACACATTTTACAGGTTTTCACGACAAAACATTTGAATCTGCTATAAAAGGTTTCAGATTCAGAAGACACCTTCAATTTGTCACGGATTCCTCCCAACAATTATGTGTTGCTGACTTCATTTAGGTGAGGTGGATAATTTGTGTTCCGTCCTGACTACAAGTGACCAAGTTCATTTTTGGCCCCAACACAAAGTTGGAGGAATAAAACAAACTATTGCTGAAATTGTAAAGACAAAATATTTTCAGCAATTTTTTTCTGGGGGGGGGGGGGGGGAGTGGTATGTGCAGTATTTCTAAATATAACTTAGGGTCTATGAGCAGTATTTCTAATTTCATTTTCATTTGTCAAAATATCTGGTTCCCTTCAGGAAATCAATGGTCTACATGTTTTAGTATACGACATGGGTTTCTTTTCCGGTTGGATCCAAATCAACATTACCAAACGACAACATAAAACCAAACTTACATACCCAAGAACACCCTTCCTCTAAGCTCCCGTACATAACTTAAATATGCTCCCACATTCGACCGCGAAACCCGAGAACCGCTCTAGTCATATGAACGAAGCTTTTGCTGGCCGCAGAAAGTCGTCACTGAATTTTAGCCCTTTATATGTAAAACCAGGAAACATTTCTGGTCTAACTCCCCAACTACTTGTTTGATTTCTACCGAATACGACTTAACGGTGACTTAAATTCTTTATTTCAGGATGAAACTTTATCAAATGTTCATAATATTTGTATACATCATGAAAAGTCGGTTCTAATTTTCTCAAAAATGTCCTTTTGTTGAAGTTTTGTTTTGTGGAAAAATGGCGTCTTCAAAGAAATAATGTTTTTGGATAGGGGTTTCTCTCTGTTTAATATTGTCAAAGTTGTCCTTTTCCAAACGGCTTAGAATTTTAAAATAAAGTAAATATATATTTATAAATGACATTCGTATGCAACTTTTGTTCACACTTTCGTATTCGTTAATTTATATTTCATTGAAAATAGTTTCTTTAACCCTTTATGGTGTTTATAAATGCCAAGAACATTTTATGTAGGTTCATTCTAAACTAAAGAACGCAAAATAAGCATTCGGACTTGACGGGGAAAAAATACTAGTGCGTAACCCCTTAAATCAAATTCATACACTCCGCGTACACCCCGCGCTCGTAGTACCCAATCAGACTCTTAGTTCGCTAAGATACGCGAAGTAGCACGCATTCACTGTTTTTGTCCAGTTGCACGGTGTGTCCTCACGCAGTACGTTGCGTGTTGCGTTGCGCGTGGAATGCGTGAACGTCGCATAGGGTAAGTTCATTTGTCTGATGGGTAATTTTGCTTTTATTTAGTTTAAATTAGAAAGTAAAAGTAATATTGTGCTCCTATATTTTATAGGATTTATTGGCAAAAATGAAGCTATCTGTTATATTTTGATCGAAAAACATAACATGATTATTGTCGTGTATGAATTAGATTAATAACTGCGCCTAACTTATCGCTCGAGAAAATGTACACAAATAATGCACTTGTGCTGATATTGGAGTTGTCCAACTCACTCGCCTGTGGCTCGTGAGAGCGGACAACGCCAACATCAGCACGCGTGCATTATTTTGGTACATTTTTTCTCGCGTCAAAAAAGACGCAGTTATTAATCTTTAATTATAACATACAAGTAAACTGTATTTTACGCGAGAAAATTGATCGTCTGTTTCTTTTTCTCCCAAGGTTAACATAAGTATCTTCTGTTCCTCAATAATTTAGATATCGCATTTTTATTCGGAGAGCAGTCTTGCAGGATAACAGGCGAAGGCCCCTTAAATGTAGCGCTAAAAAACACGACCAGAAGCATGAACATGGATTGAAATACATCTGCATCATATTTTAATAAGCTCAATACCAATTTATAAGGATCAGATACAATTAGTCTCTAAAATCATTGTTAACACGTCTATGAACTTGAAGTCAAACCATGTGCTAACATTTTGTGAGTATTAGGGAATTTTCCCTAGAGGAATGACCTTGGAGACACCGATGACACGCCTTCTATATGGGATGTCTATTCTTTGATATGAATCTAGCTCTAAATCTGATGAACTTTTCGCTTCCAATAACGACAGGCTAAAGTTGTGATCAAAAACAATGACGATCAGATTTTATATCACATCCCCGTAGTCATGTTAAGTTGTCCCTTTGGTAATTTTAAGGAAATAACATCAACGAAGCAAAAGGCAAAATTCAGGAAAACATTAACAGTCTTGCCGATTATTGCTTTACTATTATAATTCAGTCGATGATTTATGTGAAATGGGGGAGGTACAAATGTGTCAAAATACCCCTGTCCATATTGTTTATCAACCTGACAGTTGTAGCATATAAAAGAAATAAATAAATAAAAACAAAACATTATCAAAGAAGATGTTTTTAATGATATTCCGATTGATGAATACCATAGACTGGAAGTTGTTTGGATACATATCGGTGTAAGAACATTTCCAGTGCCATATTATTGAGGGTCTTCCCATTGACTGCAACGGAATAAAGCATATCTTCAATGAAGCTGATGATGCATGCGCATGCGCAGTGTACATTTCACTGAGTTGAATGTGAATCCGGTTTCTGAATCACAAGCACAGGCTGAGAACATCTAGGTCGATCTAATAACATAGGGAAATGGTGATTTCATAAGCTGCTACCCGGGAGTACCCGCAGCTAAAAAAGAGAATGGAAAACATGGAAGCAAAGACAAATCAGGCAATTATATATTACGAGATATCTTTGACATTCTGTTATACCTTCAAAAACCAACTCATTATTAATCGCACACATGTCTTCCTTCCTAACATGTGCTTGACATGTTTGATGTCAAATGAAAGTATGACTACATATAGGTCAAGTTAGAGCCTTAATGAATATTAGTAGTTTTGGTCAAGGTTCTATCATAGAGGCCTAGTTATGAATCTGAAAACTGGCTCTCGGCTGAAAATAAAAATACAGGTTCTGCAATAGCAAACATACATAGCCAGATTCGGCCAACATGTGGCCATAACTCTTTGCAGTAACCTACCACACGCCTACATGTGCACACTTATGCCTGGAGATCCTAAGGAGTTCCTAAGGCATGTAAGGGGTTAAAGTTCCTAAGGAGTTGGTACCCGAAAGGGCAATTCTGCTTCTGATTAGTAACATAAGTACCCAAGTGTGTTAACGATAGGTTAACGACGAAAGAGAAAAATAAACCAAATAAAGAACAACAAATGAATGAAAGAAAGAAACAAAGAATAAATGTCAAGTCCTTCGGAATCGAATAGGATTGATAAGTTTAAATCTGGCCTTGTACCTTATATAACAAAGTATTATATCCAAAGTAGTACTTTGCAATTTCCTTCTTAATTGTAATAGACTCGCGATAACCTGCAAGTGACTAACTGTTTCCTGACTGCAAGACAACCATCTCACTTCTTCCAACTGACCTCAACATCGATTAGCAGAGACATTTCAACTTTGAATCACAATTTGAGAGTTGAATCTGATTACTTAATCCTCGTGCGCTTGCCGAGATGGTTTGCACTGATATACATACTGACAAATCAAGTGTTGATTGGTGATTCGTTAAGCCTTCAAGGGCAAAGTCATTTTAGTTCAATTATCTAAATATTTCTCAACTTTTTATTTAAAGGTGAAAGAACCTTCCTGATTTATACTTTCTCTTCAAGATTTTGTTCCTTTCTTTCCCGATTTGTTTAAAAAAAGGCAGTAATTAGTAGTATGCGCTAGCTGTGTAATTTTGTTTGTCTCCGACTATCATAATCTACGGCTTAATTAAGATCCTCAATGCAGTATATTCCTCTCTGAAAGGTTTATTTTATTGTTGCATACTCATAACTATCTTAAAAGCATTTTCGTTGTAGATACGTTTAGTTATAGTAATTATATACAGTTACAAGTTACCTCTATTTCAAATATGAATATTTCTAGTATCTCAATAAACCCGAAATGGAACTTGTAAATATTTGGCTTTCGACATTAGTATGAGCAAGCTGTGACAATAATTCGGTAATGACCCTACTCATGCTATTGGTCAATAGCATTTGATAGTACGTATAATGTAAGCAAGGTCATTATAGATTCCACCATCATCTGTATATCACGCTTATAGCGAAACCTAAATATCTACAATAGGTATCACGATATTATTTGACATACTTTACGCATCTACAAACTTACGCAAGACGCTCGCATAATAAATGTTTTTAATGTTGTTTTGACATTAATGTAGACAATAGTTAGATGTGGCATTAAGCCATGAGGGGTGTATCGGTCTCATGATAATGTTCGCCCGATTTTTAAGACTGTTAATTAATGACGCTATATTAACACACTAAATTAGCGTTTGTTAATGAGCTGCAATTAGACAAGTTAATCTCTTCGTCTACTCAGGTTGCATATAGCGACAGTATAGGCGATGACTGGTTAAGCATTTAAACCGTATAATGTAACTTGTTATGAAGTGCAAAAGGTTTTATATGCGATGGCTGCGCTGAGGTGGGTTTTTTTTCACACGAAAGGATGTACTTCTCTGTCGTTCATCCACAATAATTCGTAGATATGTACATGTGTCAGTTCTGGTTCGAACACGCTCATGTTCTCGCACCGCGAAATTCTCTAGCGAATGCGGACCGCAAACTACTCGCGTAAGTAGCCAGAGAACCGGCTGCATCATATCGGAGTTGCCCAGACAGTGTCAGACACGAGCTGACGGGCCTAAGCCAGGGCTAGCTTTGGTTTGTTGGTTACTTTACGGGAACATTTTTTTACCTCAAATGTTGTACTGTCCTGAAATAATGTTCTTATTATATAACATTGAAGAAAGACAGGTACAAGCATACCACTTGAAACTTAATTCAGATTGTAGGTTGCGGTATGTCATGTGGGTTGAAACATGTCTTTACTTTGTGTAAAAAGTTTACATTTCTCTGAAACGATCAAAATTGTAGCAATTGCAGATACAGCCCTCGTGAATTCAGTCTAACACAGTACTGAATCATGCGTTGGGATTAGCCGAGTCTTTAAGTTAAATTAAACACAGCTTGTGGATAGTAATACATTTGCCTTCAACTATTACATATCTGGTGAGTTACTGTTAAGTTGTTGCAAACTTGTGAAAGTGCGAATCCCTCGGATTATGAAGCCTGTCTGAATTAGCATAATGGTGTGATCGGGATGACATGTTCAATCCGTACTATAAAATAATGCTTCTACATGTATTATATAGCAATGTTAAAGTGGACACAGTGGAAGTTAAAAATAATAAGAAAGAATAAACGAAAACGACCGCTATGAAATGATCACTGTGATTGACAGCCTTACCAACAAGACACCCATTGACCGTGACAATGCCTCTCCAAATTCACACGATGTAGGCATGTATGAACGCTTGTTTATGTCGGATTGCACTGTTCATACACTTAGTTATGGAAATTAAAAGATCAAGTTAATTAACAACATTTTGTTTTGTTCGCTGGAAGGTATAGTTCGACACGCTGGCCGGTGTCATGATTCGATCTATTGTAGAGACTGAGAGATTTCCTAGCACCCATGGAATTGGTACAAACTTATTAGACACACTATGCTACGCATCAGTTGTTTCATTGATCTTATAGTTTATTCCGTGCTTGTTCTATTAGAAAGGACACCCAGTTTCATAGGACACTCAGTTTCATTACACTGGTCCATGAAAGCGCTGCTGTTACGTCACTACGTGGTCACGTGAGGCAATTGCTACCAATCGCGTACCTCGTTGCATACTGAGTATACTTTAACATATGCCCAAGGCTCTGGTACAGCTCCATAAAGTATCAACGATTTTTGTCAGTAAGTTTGTTAAAGCCCCAGTCCCACTGGACCTGCGATAACCTGCGACAACCTGCGATCAGTTCAGTCGTATGACCAGATTGGATCGTGTGTAGCAGTTTTGAACAATTATAGACAACAATGGAGAACAGATCGTTCGATCAGTTCCACTAGTCGCACGACAACCTACGACCATGCTGCGACTGAGTACAATTATCAGTCGCAGGTCGGTCGTAACCTATCGTAAGTTGTCGTATCTCTCAGTGGGACTAGGGCTCATCTTGCTTGATTCATCTTTAGTTACACATTATTAATGTAAGTTATTCTACTTGTGTCGATTAAGTGTGTGTCTAAACATAATGAACATGAATAAAAGGGTGTATATATATTGAGCCTGTACGCAGACTTCTTAATTTGATATAAAATCTTATTTAGCACGAAAGAAAACTTCTTTTAAAGGGCCATGATCATGAATTCCCGCTGTACAGTATCATAATACAAACTACATGGGTAGATATTTACATCGTGTGCAAAGTGACACCGCGACCTTTAAACAAGACGGCAAAACATATCCTAATCTTTTCCTCTCGAAAGAAGATACTGAAACTTGAAGCAAACTTCTGATTGAGACATCTTAACAACCCTATTTCCATATCAATTCTCGGACTTAATTACATTTGTATATCCACGATATTCACATTACACGTATTAAGCATTATTAAGCACGTATGAAGTTTATCAGATATCCTTCTTCCATGATCTGATATGAGCATTGTGAAGGTCATTTTTTACGAAAAAGAAAAGAGAAAAATTAATTTTAATGAAATCCGCCAGGAAGAAACAAAAATTTCATGCAATGCACGGATTCGGGTTAACATAATTATGTTGCACCCATTTTGCATATCTCTATACGTTATATAATAATCACTGGAACATGCAAGTAAATTGATCATATAGATAGACTGATCATGGGAAGAAGAGAACTTAAGACCAATACATTTACTTTCATCACCGCAGACTTTTGACTGTGACCTTACAGCTTGCAAAAAGCTAGCTGTATTATTCTATAACGGGTTTGTTTCCCTGAAAAGGTACCGGGATCCGAAAAGTAATGTTCTAAATAATACTGCCTTGGGTGAACATGTCATTTGAATGTTAAGAATATTAAAACCTAAAACCAATCATGCCAATGCACCTTCACCGGCTAGGTCAATTATCTTCTTTTTTTTTTATTAGAGAACCTATCTTACAGAATTTTTCACAGACACCAGAAACCATTCTTAAACACCCATTGTTATATAAACTATTGGCTGTATAGTTCTGCAAAATCTACCGTAGCTCGAAAGGTGATTTAGCTCCAGATTTGGCTGAGTTCTAGTATAATCACAGGTCAGTAAGATCGCGCAATACATGCATTCACGAACCTATTAATTATTAAGTATTATTTTCAAACAAAAACATAAACTAACTATATATCGGTGTACGTCATGCATTATGTATTAGCAAAGATATCATATTGCTTCGTTCCTCATTTTACACATTATCATGATAATTAATGTAAGATATTCTAAATTACAAGATTTAAACGGTTCTACTTATGTCGATTAATGTTGTGTCTGAACATGCGCTGAACATGAAGAAACGGATGTATAATAGTACGCCTGCACACTCTTTCATTTGATTTAAAATCGTATTTAGCACGAAAGAAGACATTTTAATTTGTCTAATTCCTCAAGCACTATATATAATAGACCCTGATCATGATCATAAATTCCCGTTGCACAGTATCATAATACATGCCCCGTGGGAAGACATTTAAATCAAGTGCAAAGTGACACCGCGACCTTTCAACAAGACGGCAAAACACATCATAACCTTTTCCTTTCGAAAGAAGATACTGAAACTTAAAGCAAACTTCTGATTGAGACATCTTAACAACCCTATTTCCATATCAATTCACAAGCTTAATTACATTTGAGCATTCACAATACACTAATTAAGTATTATTACACACGTATGAAGTTCCTCAGATATCCTTCTACCATAATATGATATGAGCATTGGGAATATCATATTATACGTTTATTTAGCTTTATTTACACACAAAAGAAGAAGAAGAAGATTAATCTGGCGTTTCATTTAAAATAGTCCAAACTTTATACCTAGTTTTTTCATTATTTAGTAAAGGTATAGATAACAGGTCTTCATGGTCTTCGTTCATGATTAATGTCTCAATTATCGGCGCACGGTGATACTAGTATAACAGAAATAGGAATGATTTAGCTATACAAGAACCGTGATCTGAACTTAGGTATCAGTTACTTAAATCTAAGAAACAAAGAAAAACAGCTTTGGCCAAATTGTGACGATTGAAAGATCAAGTTAAAAGCACAGGGAAGAGAGTGAATCCCCAATGTGTTTAATATAGTCAACTTGGTCAAGGACAGACATGATTGGTTGATAGCGAAGAAATATCGAAACTTTTAGCCAATTGCGTGGCTGACTCGTTTAATCTTGCTTATATTATCGTAGTCATATATGTTGTGGAGTTGGCTGTAAGAAGGAAACAGCATGTACAGGAAGGCTACAGAAAGACCATGACGTTATATCAATCATGTTGATGGAGAGAGTGATAACATGATTGTTAAAGTATTTGCAAAGTCGTGATTACCATGCAGCAAAAATAAATCCCTTGCAATAAGTCGAAGACATGCGAAGCTTTACACTACAGCCAATCTACTTAACGATACATTTTGCGTTGTCTAAATCTATAAACGAATCATATGATATATTACAGCGATACTACATTTGTGTTATTGCCATACGGGAGCTAGTAATGGCTAATGATAAGCCGTCAGGATCCGGAAATGCAGCTTTTAAGATTTTCCGAGATGACAATTTGAATTTGAATTTCATAATTGAGTGGATCAAAGAAAATTAATGTGAAATGTCAGTGATTATTGTTGTTGATGAATCAAATGCGTCTTGTTTTCATATAAATCACTCCCTAATGTTACGTCCTGTCAACATTATTATTCATTAGTACAGACATCATCTTACTCCAAACTCACCGGCGTTTTATCTTGTTTAAAAAAAGATCATTAATGTAAATAATTATATTTTTGTCAATTAGTTTACACCTTAATTTGATTCAAAATCTTACGAAGGAAGATTTCTTTTAATTGGTCTAATTCTGTAAGTTTTGGTTTTACACTATATATAGAGCATGATCACGAATCTCGGTTGCACCGTATAACATTGCAAACCCCAGGGGTTAAGACATTTAAATCATGTATACAAAGCGACACCGCGACCTTTATCCAAGACGGTGAAACATATCAAAACTGTGGCCGTTCTACTTTCGAAAGAAGATACTGAAACCTAAAGCAAATTTCTGATCACAACATCTTTAACAACCCTATTTCCATATCAGTTCTCGGGCTTAATAACATTTGTACATTCAAATTACACGTATTATAAAAGTATTATTAAGCACGTACAAAGTTGATTCGATATCTTCTTTCCATGATCTGATCATGCTGATAAGTGAAGTAATTGGCTAGAGAGGAAATTAATTTTAAAATAATCCAAATTTAGACCTTATTGTATACTATTATGTTTAGTATAGTTAAAATGTCTACGTGCTCTGCAATTAATGTATAAATTATCAGCGTAAGATGATTTGGTTATATTAAAACGAAATAGGAATCAGAAAACCGTAAACTAAACTTGAGTGATCATAACAATCAGTAACCTTGTATAATTTAACTAAGTGAAAATGACAGTGTTTCCGAGGTAATTATCAGCTGTTTAAAACAAGTTGTTCGGATTGCTCTGCTTAGATGTAATGATATTAAAACGCCAGATCATTTAGATATTAGTACAGTCATATCAGGCACCTTTGATCAGATGACAAAAAACTATGTCGATGATACTTATTATTCATACACAAAATATTTACAATTGTGAATGAAGTGAAGTAATTAAAAACGACAAATTCAAAGAAAAAGTTAGATAATCGGAGAAACGTAAACAATACTGCCATTTGTCCTGCCAAAAAGTAATCACGGTTGGTAAGAAGAAATAATTGTGCGCCTGGAAGCTAAAAGACTATTTTATATCGTGGCTTTTGACCATCATTTGTGTAAGGGATTACTATTGATGACATTTACGGATTTCAATATTAAACGTCAGTATGTGAATAGAGCAAAGACCTCAGATCCCTTGGGTGACGACAATATACACCACAGCCCAAGCAGCCAATTTGGACTACAATCGATTTACACTGCAGGCAGCACTTCCAGAATTAGCAACGAGGAGCAAAATAAAAAAAAGGCCTATCTTTTGGGAAAACATTCTAGATACATTTTTTCCTCAGGGCTGGTACAATTTATATCTTTTCCAAACAACAAGTATTAAAGGCATATTCCCACATCTTCTGGCCAAAACGCCCTCAATTTTTTTCAAACTTCTCTTTTGCACA
>JAUMTS010007026.1:0-11663 GCA_032273385.1 Ophiopholis aculeata | reverse complement strand
GGCTTTCTTTTTGTCAAACAATAAATACACAAACCTCGAGTGAATATAAATATAAATAAAAAACAACTATAAATATATTTACATCCGTTTTATTAGTTTGTGTAGCCCATAGTTATATGTAGTAAGAAACTAAGCATTTTCTTAGACATCATTTTTGCATGATGGCGACTTGTCACAAGTGTACACATATGTATAAAGCCTTTTCCCTGAATTTTGCTTATGATAAATTTAAAGAAAATTTCAACATACTTTGGTTTTTGCCATATAGCACATGTTTTCATCAGACAAAAATATGATGTTGTGATGAATTTGACCGTATCCTGACCTTTGATGACATACATTTTCATAGGTCTATTACACGGGGGGTGTTGGAAGAGTACATATCAGGTTGGGCTTAAATTTAATGAGCTAAAATATACATTGGAATATTTAATACTGGATTAGGTCTATGTACTGTCAAAAAGGCTATTAGCGTTTCCTTTGTATACCTAGTGATAAATGTCTACTAAGAATCATCGAGTATCCATCTTAATATACCCGAAAAGAACGGCCCTCTGTCCGGTATTGATGGGATGTATTACTAATTGCACCATATAGGTAGGTGAAACGTTGATTTACACAACAAAACATAAGAATGGTAAGTTATGTGCTGTAGGTATTATTTCCACTAATATTTCATTCTAACCAATATTTGTCCAGATGTGATTTTATAACACTTAATTCACCTATACATAACACCTATACTGATTAAATCAAGGTACTGATTTTTGTAACATATAATGTATTTTCGAGTTAGTACGTGCTCATTCTGTAACTGGCAGTCTTATTTCTTTTAAATAGCCCAATTGATATACATTGATAGATGTGTGTGTATTTGTATCTAACTTAACAGATAAATGATCGGCTCGTATAGCAAGATTCTTCTTTAAAGCGTTGGTGGTAATGCATTCCACTAAGAGGTGGTAATGCATACCACTAAGTTACAAATCATATTTGATTAAGCCCAATTTTCTTCACTCTTTTCAACATATCGCATGGCTTCCATACGGCAGGATTTAAAAGTCTCTAGGATATCTTCACCAAAATTAAAGGTGGCCTTTATTTTCAAAATAAAGTTGTTATTTTGCTGTCATGCTTAATGTAATTTGTGGTGACGTTTGACATGCTATTGTCCGTCTTTTCTTTCTCCATTTTAAAACAAAAACGTGACGAGTTTGATCTGTGATTACAAAAATATTGTAATAACATTCAAAAACAAAAAGACTGTCCAGGTGCTGACAAGAGTACGTATCAATACCTTGGTAAAATTTACTGTGATAGCAGTATAATCAGTTAATATGGCTTTATTATTCAAAATAAAACTCATTTGTGGTCCTACATGCTACGACAAATCGAAGCCCCAAAGCTTAATAATGTAAGCTATAAAAAAAATTTGAGGTTTCTTTTCAAAATGAATTTCATTGACGTCGTTATTCAACTATTTTAGCACTATACCTAAACAGTACATTATGTTAATTTGGAACAAATTAACTTGATTGTCACTATCTGGCGTATTGCAAAAGCTGCACTTACAATTAACATTACAATGTATCATATCATTTACACTAAGGTTAAACGGGAAGGCTGCTAAAGGTCTGAAATGCCAAACGGCAATAAGAAAACATTCATTTACACACGTTGATTTATAAGCTTAACCACTCCAACCAAGGCTTAAGTTACGAATTTACTTTTTTGAAGCAATTTGCTATAGCAAATATTGACTTAGAGTTCGGTACGGTATTGTAATAACATCATGTCATCAAGAACAGCAATTGTGCAAGACAAAACACGAGCCTCGTGTCATGTGAAGAATATTATTTTAATGATAAATGGATAAAATCAGTACCGTTTGAATATTAGAACATTAAATTGTTATGCAGATAATGTTGCAGAGATCTATGCGTCAATTATAAAGAATGAAATTATTCAGCATCTAAATGGAAATTATTCACCTAACTACATTAACTTGATTGTGTACAATTTGATGTAATATTTGTAGAAGTAATATCTTGCTGCATTTAAACGTTGCTCTCTCGCATAAACAGCTAACAGTATGAGCATGGTAATTTGTTCTTCATCCGATCGAAATGCATCAATTCTTTCTTCATTGTATATTTCTTGTTTTCTAGCGTGTTACTAGCTTGCAGCTGTGGAAGTATGTATACATCCTTATACGACAAAGCACCGCAAGTTATTATTGTCATTAGCACTTCTAAATAGCCATAGAATCAAACCTTCTGACAGACATTAGCCAGTTGTGGTTTCCTAACTGTATTACTCATTAAAATTGTTCCATTTCAATTTGTTAATGGTGTCTCGTTCTATTCATTGATTGAACCTCGATACTAAAACACACGTTTCACGTGAAATTGTTAATTAGGCGGTGAAATTACTGACATTTGAAGATGTACCAGATTATTATTTGGTCAATGTGGTGTAATATTAATTGGAATTTCTGATACTACTGTTTTTTCTTTATTTTGAAGAGAAGAGGGTATACTTTTTACACTTTTTGAGTGAGTGGTTAACCATTAACCAAGACACTAGACTACTGAAATGTTATTGTATTAGTATGATCACAAACAAACTTTCAAAATACTTGCAAGACTACCTGAATATTCAAAATAAATTTTATATTAAAGTGAAATACCTTTCATATTAAACTAAAAGACCTTTCCTTTTAAAGTGAAACACGTTTCATACTAAAGGCATATGTGAACTATCTGGCTAACTCAGGTAGCCCGGCCATTTCTGCCGTACTCATTCAAAGGTGAGAAGAAATCCTTAAAGTGTAACAAAATCAAGTGTAAGTATTCTGGAATGAATTCTAAAAGGTGTTTCCAGACGAATACCCGGAGGCAGTGTATCATAATATGCTGTGAAAAACCTTTATAGTTGGTTTCGGGCTGACGTCACATGCCGTTGATTAGCCTTTGACAACAAACCCTGATGACTCCTAGTACTGAGCCAGGAAACAGTAACATACGAATCTTGTTCACTCTTGACAAGAAATCATCGCAATCAAAATTACCCAAGGGATGTTCCAACATGATCATGTAATCAGGTTTGCACATATTACAGATGCATAATTCCTGGAGTCTGCGGGTTTATTCTCAGGTCAAGCGCTCACAAACCTGAGATAGCCTCAATCTTACTAACAAGAGGTGGGGGTCAATGTGAACAATTCAAGGTACGGAGAACATTTTGAGAGGTGGAGTGGATATTTTGTAAAATGTAAATGTGTAAAAGTTAGCCTTACTAAAACAAAATGATCTGCCACATAACTCAGTACTATTTGTTGTGTCAATACCAAATGCAACAATGATACTGCAGGGACCATTGAAACAAAATTGTTTATTTAAATATTAAGAGCACGTCAAATAACATATACACTTGTAAATGTGTAACCTTTACATTAAACATCAAGCTATCATCAAGTTTGGTTTACAGCACTCTTTATATATAACAAGATATTTGTTAAAACTTTCCTTTTACAACTACAATCATCATAAATTGTTTTAGTTTTATCATGAAAAGTAAAGGTAACCCATACAGTGAAATCAGTTAATGAAAGCGCTTACGTTGTACACAATATACACGTAATTCTAAAAACCATACCAATGTATAACAATACATAACTATGTGCCGTAAATAAACATACTAACAATCACCTGTAATGTTTACCATTACTTTAAAGTTGTCACATAATTTTAAAAAAACCGTTCATATACATATAGATTTAGCTGCAATATTCTAGACAAAAATAATACAGTTATTATATTTCCCACAAATAAATAAATGCAATCATTTTAAGAAAACGTTTTAAATATTGTTATCAAGTATTTGATCCCCTACAATGTTGAAGATAATAAAGCGTGATGAATCGTGTTACATCAGATAAGAGTTATAATGAAATTGATTCTAAAATATGACGAAACCGCCATCAACACATTATTATAAATATGTTGAACTATAAAGTGTCGGAAAGATAATATATTTATACTGATGAGGTAATGCAAATTGAAAATGATTGTTCCAGCTGATAAACATTTATTATCAATCATGCGCAGAGCGTTTCTCATATTTACTTTTGTTCAAAAATAACCTTACGCAGATTTGATTAATAGGTATGTCGTGTGTTTATATTTGCATTGTATTTACAATTGCTCATCGGTTGTAAAGACAGATGGAACTCTTATTTTACCCCCACATCACCCTGTCTGACATTTAACCTTCAGCAATGAATAACGCTTGGGTCAGAGGTTTTTCTGACCAAATTTTGCAGTCATTGGGCGTTTCTCTTTCCCTTTTGATCTGTGGGGTCATAATTGATTACCAACACTAGTGAGTCATTGGTGGTGTTCATCTTTTCCTATCCAAAGGACGTCACGTAATACTGATTTCCACAATATAGTACAGAGTGACGTATACATACAAAATTGAGCCATATTTTCTTCAAAGGATGAAATATAAATAATAATGACAGTATTATCTAGGGTGTTATTCATAAGTCAAATTGATATTTGACACTACAAATTAAACCAAAGAGTAATATTTTGAATAGTTATTATTTCAATGTATTTAAACACCTTCTAGAATTTACCTTCTCTTTAAGATTGTCTGCAAATTCATTTAAAATAAAAAAAGCCCTCAGGCAAAGATTGACAAACTGAACATTTCACATACAATTTCATATGAATTAAAAGATGAGCACGACATCGCATCTATATCTATATAATACTTTCCCCGTATAGATTATTATAGCCCAGGTAAACGTTAACACTTTAGGGGATAATACTCTGTCATCGCCTTAATTACATTTCATTATTAAACTCATTGCAATTAAATTAGTTTAACTGATCATAAAGATCGATTAGTAGCAGGTGACAGCATTCTTAGAATTACAAATAATATAATTGTCAATACAACCTCAAACGCATATTTTGAAAGATTCAAAAACGACTGATTTACATATTGTTAGAGCTTTTCAGTGGTTTATAGATTTATTGCAACATAAATTATGCTTTGTGACAATATACATAACGTGTTATTAGATTAGTTTTCTTTCTACAAATACAATGTTAAAAAACTCGTAAAGACATTTGCACAGTTATATAACCATTGCTACGTTTGTTCAAAGAATTGGTGCGTTGGTTGGGTTCTGTGTAGGGCAGGTTAGGCAACGCCCGGACCGCAGTTCGGATCCGGACCGCAAAGGGATACTGCCGGACGCCGTACTTGTTAGACAAAATGTATTTTTTTCATAGTTGAAAAAAACACTGCTCGAGAACGTGATTTTATGAGAAAAAAACAAAGATTTCGCGCGCTACGCGTTTCGTTAATATTAAATATTAGTACTTCAACTTTACGGAGACGAGTAGAGAAGACATGTATTTGTCTAGCAAAAGGAATAGTGTTTTACATTTTAAATTAAGGTGTAGCAATTGTTGCTAGTGGCTGATTAAATGTGTTAAGTTCCAACATTTTGCGCGATACGCAGTTTTTCATAGTTCAATAGTACTTTAAATTATGTTAATGAGAAGAGTTGAAAAATGACATTTAATGTGGCAAAAATACTAGGTTTTTAGTGCTACCTTTTAAAAGTCAAGAGGGGAAATAACATTTTGTGTAGCAAAATGCCAAGCGCGAATCCGTGCTTGCGGCATTTGTTAATTAAATTGTAAAGGTTAAAAGGTGATATGTTGATTGAATTTTTTATTTTTTAGATTGCATACATAATTATGCTCCGGACCGCAAGCGATGTCAAAATTAAACATTTCGGACCGCCAGGATTTGAACTTGCCAACCACTGATGTAGGGTGTCTGTTGGAGTGTAGTTTGACGTGTATGTGCGATGGACAAGGCACGATCCCCTAATAATCATTATCTATATTTGCTTCTCCTCCTCCCTTTCCTTCTCAAATCAATGTTTGCGTACACATGCATATGATTAATTTACATCGAAATTTCATTGCGGCATTGCCAACATTAGGTTAGGAGAGCAGGGATGTGGTGTTATTACAAAATGTCTCACCACTTGTGCACAATGTTGCAGGTGATCTAGTATGCTGACGTCAGCATTGGGTGTATAGTAACATCCTTTTAAGCAGATACTGTGTCACGCGTACGCAATTTTAGCACTTCAAAGTCAAAGTTCCTTTCAAATATCTACTTTACACCGATTGTGCTTCGTAATGTTTCAAAGCTTCTTCAAGATGTGTCAGCCTGTTTATTGCACGTAATTTCCCATGTGTTCGGTAACCTTTCTTTTAAAAGGATAATGTAAAAGATCATTCTCCTGCCCACCAAGTAACTATTTCCAGAAATACCGATCTAGTGACTATTAACAGCAATAAAGTTTACCTTTTGCTGCAAAATTAGGTTTCTAGTTGAAACACACTAATTTTAGAAAGTAAAAGGAACAGGAATATATTTATCTATAAGTGAGTATACAGGAAACATCAGCCCATTCTTAGATAGATATCTTAAAATTGCTTACTTGGGTGTAAACACTGTAAAGGTTGAGACTGAGATGTTTTAAACGATTACAATTATGATTATAATAAACTGAAATATATCTATGTAAGTACCATTTCAAGAATAAATCTGAATTCAGAAATGTTATAGTTTATGAATATAGAAACTTCAACTTGAATGTAAGGGACAATTTGATCACTCCATTACCTGATTAACTGGAAATTAACCAAATATTCCTTTGGTCTTTACAAGCAGGTGATTTGCAATATATTGACGTCAGTAAACTTTGCGATATAAGCTCAAGTATTCTATACAGGTATCACGCGAAAACATTTCGCACTGTTAAAAATCAAAAGGGTATTTTGAACATGTCCAAACCGGTATATAGCATGCATTAGTGTCTATAAACATCTTTGGCACATCAATTGAACGACTATATGTGTCAAAGTTTCAGACGTTTAGGTCTGTTTACTTTGTTGAGTCGCTCAAACAGTGCAAACTGTGTTGATATAAATATCGGCTCAGTGCTCTAGGTCAAAGTGTGGTTTCCTTTACTCGGTGATGGAAAGAGATTCAAATAATACAATTTCGTTAAAGAAAGGTTAGACTTACCCTCCCCCTGAGTATACTGGCCTTCTAACACAATTATAATTGGGTAATAACATATATAAAATGTATCATTAAATACTATATTTTTTGATCCAATGATTTCCAAGCTTTGATAACAGCTACATCCTAGAAAGTAGAAAATTAATCGAATATATGTAATTCAATACGTTTTTTTGTCTTTGAAAATATATATTTTGAGTTAAATATTTGTTTATATGTCTTAGGTCTTTAACTAGACTATATTTAGAGTTAAATATTTGTTTTTATATACCTCATGCATAGATTTAAGAACGTTGATTGGTTGTAAGAGAGTCACATGACATTAATTATTTTAGACCATTCTCTTAAATTTGGTAACCAAATGTACTTTTGACGCCCATTTTTAAAAAATAAATGTACTATTGACGCCCAATATCCACCCCGATAGAAAGTCAATCCCGTACACAGATGTACGGATGTCACTAGCAATTGTTTTTTGGGCTAAAGCGACATACGCAAGCTATAACAGAGACGATGTTTTGATCTGTCATTTTTTCACACAAGACAGCGAAATGTCGGATTCAAAACCTGCTGCAACCAACAGCGCGCAGCGCAACAAAGCCTCTTTATATTTTAATAGTTACATGGATGGAATGTCATTGGTAAGTGCACTAAGTATCCATTGTACTGTTTTGGAGTTGTTAGCAATTTAAGGCCTGCCCAGCCTCTTAGGACTAGGCCAAACCTGTTAAGCCTATTGACCCCTAGGCTAGGCTAGGCTAGATTACGCGTAGTCTCGGACTACTGTAGTTTCCAATAAGCATTGGCAAACAAATATTGCCTGCTCTTTTATTCGTGAAATGGTTGAAAATTGTTGTCCCCTTGGTAAAATCCAATCTTGGCCTACTATTTACTTCAGTCCTAAGGGCCTCAGTGAATAGTAGGCCAAGATTGGATTTCACCTCGGGGACAATATTTTTCCACCATTCCACTCATGAACAGTCAATATTTGTATAATATTTCTTAGGTGTTTAAAAACAAGAAACTTATGGAGCCGACATTTTTCAACTAAAAATATGCAGTAAAAAGAGCTCATTTATGTTAAACCAATTAAATCTATTTAGATGATTCAAATGTAAATTCGTAAGTTAACCAGTTAACCAGTTAATGTATGACCAATCGCGAACGTCCCCTGTCAAGTAACTTAACTAGTTAAACAGTTAATGGAGTGATCAACAAAGTGAAAATTACCGCAAGAGGCATTTCTTATTCACACACACTTTAGCTTTAGTTGCCTCTTACCAAACAATGCTTATTACTCTCAATAGTTAAATCTGATTGATCTTTGACCTTAATGCTTAGATTCTTCTGATGAAATGTAATAGTTTTTAAGTGTTCTGTAGCTGACACTTGCTAATCCTTGGATGACATTTGACCCGGGTTATGTCTTTAACAAATGTGGTTGAAACGGTTCTTCAGACAACATTTGGTAGTTGAGAATAATTCTCTTGGGAGACTTTATAATAACCATATTCCCGTTCCGAACAATATATTATGTTCAGATCAGAGGTACTTCTGACCAAATGTTGCAGCTAAAGAGCATTCCGAAGTAATTTGACCTTTAGGTGATATATAACACGTGTCTGAGGTCATTACAAAGACATTATAGTGGCCATCGGATGATGTTCACCCTAATCCTTTCTTGAATCGTTTTCAAAGCCATTTTTTTTTTATAGCCGGACACATAGACGAAGAGGAAGAGTTAAATTTGTATTACTTTTAGATTCTTAATTCATAAATAAAGTCATCAGGCAGCGATTGACACATCAAACATACAACTTGTAATTTCACATGGATAAATAGATAGGAACCTGCATGTATCTTAATACTAGTAGATGATATATAGTAGTCGATATGGATCGTTTTTTAACACTTGCGGTGATAATACACTGCAATAGCTTGCAGATCATTTGCTATTAAACTCACTTTACATTATTTCGTTTAACTAATCATAGAGGCTCATACAAGGCAAGTACCCATGGGCAAATGTTGTTATCTAAGAGCAGAAAATAAGCGTAAAGAGATATATAAGACGCATAAAAGCCTAGGTTTTAATCTCATACTGACATGTTTCATTAAAGGTATAATTTAGTTACGTAATTAATTAAATAAACTCACACATCGAACAATATTTTTATTATAAGGCAGGATAGATAGCTTCTAGACTTCATATGTTATTTTCTCATTGTAAGAAATTCTCGCTGCTAAAGGTACCATATTAACGACCACCTAACTCTTGAATATTATATTAAAGGCATTGTATTTTAATTAAGTAACACTAAATGTATGAGGGGAATTTTAATGATTTCTGAAACATGTTCATGCATTACCTAATGGTAAGTTAATCATGAGGTATGTTGCTGATTACCCTAAAATAAGTATCAATTTACCAAAATTCAATAGTACAGGACTCAGCAAGATTTAAAAAAGTCGAAGGCAAACATAGGTAATGTCATCTACTTCGCATTGGGCAACTTTATCATAGATTTCTACGCCTAGAACTACAAAATGATTATATGCAAGCTCTATGATGCAACATTAGCCAACCCAAGTTGTTTGTTTTTTAATATCTATATTATATCAGTGTTGTCGGTGATAAATTATAAGTCAATCAACTTAACTGTACACGTAATTAATTATAATATATTAAAAATTAAAGTATTCAAGTCATATATCAGGATTTTGAAATAATGTTGTTATTTTCAGTATGATTACATCAACTAACACATATATTTGTCAAATGATGTTTTTAGCCTAGACCTATGCGTCTAAAAATTAGTTCAAATCAGGAACATTTGTTTTTTAATTTAACTAGGCTGCAGCTAATAAGTTGGTGAATATTTAAACCGTCTAAGTGTGATTTCACATGGGTCGATGCAGCATGATATGCACTGATTTAGATAATCGCAGATGATCTCCAACACGTTTAGTTATAATACCGACCGATGAACTGTAGATCACGATTCATTAAGGCACTCTACTTTTTCATTTCATTATTGGGCCCCATGGCAATAATTTGCAGAGTACAAAGACATTCGCTGTTTCACTATAAAGTGATGTTTTTGTTATAATTATAATCTTCTAAAAAACCTACCATTTAGTGACTTAACCCCAAAATGATGATATTGTCAAGCACTGTCACTTTTTTTTAATTAATAATGTGATTAATATAAAAGTATACAATTTTAGAAAGAGAATGAATCAAAAAATCCAATTTAGGTTTTAAATTTCAATAAAAATCATGATTTTGAGAATTTTGACCAAACAATCACTTTTTTTGACTTTAACAGTTTCGGACAGCTTAGCAAAGTCAGTTGTTGCTTTATCTAAAGACCCTTCACTGTGTATTTTTGTATTTTATTTTCACAATTTCCTTTATTTTGTTTTTCATAAATTTCTTCATTTGGTCATTTCATTATTGAGAAATAATAATAAGCAACTTGTGGTTCCCGTACCAGATGAATATATTATTATTATACTGTATAATAGTGTGTTAGCGATATTCCAAAAACTAGAATTCACATTGCCAACCGTGTCAGTAATATAGTTTATATACATTTCCTACGATCAATGTGTGTTTAAATAATACAATTCGTAACACATCAAATAGCCAGGGGCATCTTAATTCCTTTAAGTGGTAACTCTTTCTCCGGATTTGTTTGCGTTATTGATGAACTTATTCAAATACCGCATCTCTAAATTATGTACACTGAATGTCGGTTAGTACTTTAAGTTGTCAATGGATAAAATGAAACCATATCGTGAGGTTATACTTGTAGATAAACATGACATTTGAGCATGCGTAACTCTTGCTTTTATTCAAAACGAGCTAATGCACATGTGTGATAATGATATTCGCGTAACAAATTGTAAATAGGGATAGTGACATTTGGAAGCAGTTTGTAAAAAGAACACCGAATACCTTAAGAGAGAAAACATTACCGGAAACGATCTAGATATTTGTGTTAAAAGTCTTTAAACTTAAACATTTATTTAGACGTCTAACTATGTATGTGTTTTGATACTGTTGGTTCTCAACTGTTTTTGTTATGGCTGGGCTTTGTGACTTCTTACTGTTCAACATTAACATCATTTCGTTCATGATAGTCCGATGAATGTTATCTGAAAGCAAGACTATAAATAAATTAACAAGTAGTAATTATTTTCAAGAATAAATTAGTACAATTCTTTCATGTAAGTTTACAATTTGTGACATGTTTGTCGGTGGTAAACCGGGGTGGTAAAGATATATATATATTTAATGTATAAACCCCATTTGAATATTCTTTTTTGGTTTCGCTAACTGCTCTGCATTCATAAATTGAAATAGAAGGTTCTTTATTACATGTAATACAAAAATAAAACTACTAAAGCGGAGGGTGTGCAAAACATGTATTTATCGAATTTTAATACTAATAAGAACTTGCAATAAATCAAATGTAAAGACAGAGTAACAATTCATGACGCTGTGAACAAATCTCAATAGATGCTATACACCA
>JAUMTS010006915.1:0-11665 GCA_032273385.1 Ophiopholis aculeata | reverse complement strand
CAAAACCAGCAAAGATATTGGTGAGTAGGACTAAGCTTCTCCTTACTTTGAGTTTGGACCTGATGTCACGGCATATCTACATGTGTTGAGTTACAGTGCTCATGATGTCCCTGCCATTGCATGAATAGAGCTGGTTTGACATAAACCCTACGTGCAATTCACGTTTTGACATCACGTTCAATCTCAAAATCAGGTAAACTTTAGTTGCTTGATTTGTCAAGAAGTGTTTATGTATGTATAAGTATTCTTTGATCCGTCCAATACGCTGGTACATCAGGTATTGGACTAAATATAGAACTAGTCCCGTTCCTCCGACTGCTGTCCCTCGAGTGAGCACGAAAGTACAAAGCAGCAAGCACAAGCTGCTAGACCAACCAATATGAGAAGCGCTGAACAGGGGCTAGTCAAAACCAAACAATGAAAGAGTTTGAAGTACCTGTTTTATTTCATTACCCACTATCTCGGTTTTATATGAGCTTGTTTCAATATTGTTGGTCATTATTCACACATAAACTTGGAACCAATGAATTTTCTGTGATGATTTTGTTTTTGAGGTGTTTGATGATCATGGGTTTCATAGTATCAATATCCATGAAAATATAAAGCCATTAAAATGAAATGTTTGTTTACTATCCAACAGTGTGTAGAGAGTGATAATTATAGCATAATATCTGTTTAATTGATGGTAAACGTGGTAGTTTCCGTGCTTATTATTTTTCACAGGTGTTTTACACGGGTGTGTTGGTTTGAACCCGTGTCCTATTTTGAATTCCTATCACAATTGTTGGCCTCTCACGGGCCTAAACACATACGGAATATATATTTGTGCATCATTCTTTTTAGGCATGCTGCTGCAAACCGTGAAAATTTTAAGAAGGGTGTAAATGTCTACGTTCAGTAATAAAATCAATATAGATTGTTCAAATAGGAAAAGGTTGCCTGCCCTTTTGACTGTCAATATTACTGAGCATAACTTCCTGTATGCCATGTTAAGTATCTTAATTAGGGTTAATGACATTTGATTAGTAATCTCAAGGTTGGGTGGTACTGTGATTGTTCAAGTGAAAATGTTTGCGTCATTCAATTTTTCTCATATGGTTGAATAGCTTCAAAATTGGTAAAGCATGAAAATTTGCATGCACAAAAATAAATCACTTTTCAATAGACATCCATTCATTAATTTATATTATTTTGATTAGAATCCTCAAGGTCAGTTGAGACTAGTAGTAGAGCTATCTGAAATTTGTTGGGTTTTTTACTTTAAATTAAAATTGTGCTTATATTTATGGTTGAAATTGCAAACGAGATATTTAAACCAAATCTTTGTTTAGCCAATATTCTGTTCATCTAGAGGTGTATATGATTTGAAAGAGGCAAATTTATATTATTTTTAAATAGTACTCTGATTCAAATGAAGCACAAAAATTTACATGCACAAAATTATCTTATTTACAATTCACATCCATTCATTAAATATTTAGCATTAGTGTTCTATATGTTGAACATTCTAGGTCAGCTAGCACAGTGATAGCACAGTTAATAAATTATTGTTTATGCTTGATCACTTTTCGCTCCAATGCTTTTAAGATGAAACTGAGAATTCAATTAAAACTGGTGTTAACAATCATGATATGAAACCAGTGTAAATTATCCATTTGTAGAGAATTTTATCAATCTAATTTTATATGAGAAAGCTTTAAAATGAAAATATTAAAAGTAATCTCACTAGTTCAAAATCTGCAATCTGGCTAAAATTGAAATTAGTGAAAAATTATCTCAACTCAAGCTATTTCTCCTACAAAATATTCCATCAATATTTGAGGGTGGAAATGTATATGCTACAAACATAAATGTACTTATACTTGATTGCAAGTTCCTAACCCCGTTTCTGGTCAATAGTTCTGGACTTCAAAAATCTGCAGTGCGATAATGCTCACTCAGTAAGGTATACCCTATAATTGGAAGAAGAACATGATTGGCGACTCGTGCATTTTTTTATGAGGTCTTCCGCTTGTGGTCATGCATTTCTTGCATACAGACTTATAAATGTGTTTTGTTCTTTTTTGTAGCAGAAATATTTCTGATCATTACTAGTAGTCATAAATTATACGTTCTCATGTTATGTTTTGTTTATTCTTACAGGTCCAGTGGAAGCATGGCGTCTGATGATGTCCCTCAAGTCTGGATTACTAGCTGAAAGTACTTGGGCGCTAGATGTGCTCAACATCTTACTGTACGATAACTCAACGATCATGTACTTTGATTTGGCTCAATTACAGGGCCTCCTAGAAATCCTTGTGGACCACTTTAGATCAAGTCTCAAACAAGTGTTTGATACGTTTGATGACTTGGAAGTGAGGACTCATGACAAGGCTGTTGTTGATTTAACATGGGAAGAAGTTGGCGTTGATGACGAGGATTTGGATGAAGATACGAGAAAGCGAAGAAAAGATGGACCCGAATCGGAAGAGGATATTATCAAACAAGCCTTGTCACATTTGGATGTGGAGAAGTTAAAAGGAGCTGATAAAGAGAAATCATTAGGCCTTGATGATACCATGAATGGATTTTATGAATACGAGAAGCCGTGGGATAACTTTGAAGGATTTCTTACGAATCAGAAGCATTGGAATGATGGCCGAGGTGATATGACTGGACATATCATGCATGTGTTTGAGGATAATACTGTACCGGAAGAACCGCCTGCAAAAACGCGAAAAATTGAAGCGCAAAATGAGGAAGTAGTACCTGAGATCATTGTACCCGAGATCATAGTTCCTGAGATCAATTGCAAAGCGGAGCCAGAGGATTGCGGAGAAACATCAACAATTGTGTGCAAAACAGAACCCGGAGAAGGGTCTAGTGAAGTACTGAATAGAATTAAAATTGAACCTTCAGAAAATGACGATGAAAATGGGGAAAGGACGGAAAGTAAGTCTCCATCAATTGAAAATAATGACAGTAAAGAGGAGATCAAGGAGGAAGTGAAAGAGGAATGCGATGAATATGATGACAAAGAGGATGATATTCCTCTTTGGCAGCAATGTTGTAGCGAAGAACTCCGTCTTGTAAAAAGGGAAGAGAGGCAAGATGCATCCAAGGGTGTGATATTGTGCTATCAAAAGACATCCAAGGGTGAAAACCACCCTCCTCTTGAAGAGGAAGGCACATGTCGGGACAATACTGTTTTGGTCACATGTACAGACGGACATAAAGAATTATCCAGACGCTGTTTGTGCCTGTCTAACATTGTGCGTAGTTTGTCATTCATTCCCGGTAACGACACAGAAATGGCCAATCATCCCGGTCTGTTGTCGTTACTTGGTAGGTTACTCTTATTACAACACAGACATGGTATTCGAAAAAGAAATCCACAGACTTATAACAGAGATGATAAGGACGATTTAGATACAGATATGTCGGTCACAGACGAGGAGAAATGGTGGTGGGATTGTTTGGAGAATATGCGCGAGAACGCCATGGTTACCATAACAAACATATCAGGACATCTTGATTTGTCTTTGTATCCAGAGAGTATTAGTTTACCAATTCTTGACGGCTTACTTCATTGGAGCATATGCCTTTCCGCAAGTGCTCTTGACCCCTTCCCGTCTCGTAGAAACCATTCTCTTCTAAGCCCCAAGAGGCTAGCCATTGAAGCACTGGCTAAGCTTAGTATCCAAGATAATAATGTGGACATGATCTTGGCAACACCACCATTCCAACGTCTGGACCGCTTCTTTGCCACCTTGACGCAGTTCCTCGGCGACCGTAAAAAGCCAGTGATGCGCGAATTTTCCATTGTGCTTCTGTCAAGTCTTGCGCAGGGAGACGGCATTGCCAGTTGTGCGATCGCGCTACAGAATTCCGTCATTTCTCTCCTGCTGTGCTACATGGAGGACTCTGAATACGCCAAAACTCTGGAAGCCAATAGTACCGCGTCACAGCTGAGTCAGAATCCGGATATTCAACCGGCTAGTCCGGATATGATGCGCCGGGCGGCGCTGACTCTAGCTTGCCTGGCTAGACATGCAGAGAACAAATTGCTGTTTCTTCAGCATCAGAGCCGATTACTCAACCTCAACATGTCGCCTGTCGTACACGATATTGTCAAGAAGCACCTGTCAGATGTACTGTTTGAAGTCGGCAAGGGATCATGATGTACCGCAAGTCAGTTTCTCAATGTTTATATGCTCAAAACGGGAAGTACTGTATGCCTTTCTTATACAGTATTTCTTTACTAGTGTCATAAATCTTAGAACTGTAAAATGTTATTGGTTGGTTCATAATGAAAACTGTTAAAGATTGTGATGTCTTGCATTGCTTAACCCACTTTTTGGCGATGAATTCTTAATCAGAGTATGTCTGAGAATAGTGTTAGAAAGTTGAGAAATTGGCATGCCCATTCTGTACAATGTAAATTGTTTTGAACACAGAAAATTCTGGAATATTTCGAAAAACTCTTAAAAACCAGCACTTGGCTGTATTTTCAGAAACCAAAATTCTAAAATCTGATCATCCTTGTATTGTTGTCAAATGCTGTATGTTAATGTCACTCAAGTATCAGATTGGTCAACATCTCTTGCTTATTTACCAAAACTTGATCTTGGTTTGTAAAGTTCGGGCATTGTTTTGAGAAATGATCAATGTTCTGTGGCACATTTTCAGTTGTCATTCCTGCTGGAGAAAATGAAAGTCAGCCACCTTAACTTAATTTTACTATGACCTTTGACCTCACTGGATCTGAGTTGGATTTTGGTGTCACTTGTATCTCAGAACAAGTTTCTTAATTGTAATGCAGGTATCAAAGTGAATATTGACCCCACTTTAATGAGAAGGTGAACCAGGGTGACCGCTTGAGGAGGTAGGGTCAAGCCCAGGGGTCAAGATTTCCTTGGATCACTGCATGTATAGAAACCATGTAAACTTGAGTTATTTCATGACCCAAAAATTAATTAAAAAGCCCTTTATTCATGTGATAAATATGTAAAAACATTTTGAAAATGTGTCCTTCAGTTGTGCGCATATTTGTGTTCTTGTAATGTGATAAATTTATTGTGACATGGGTAAAAGATCCCCAGTTATATCTGTCGATACTGTCAGCAATATCAAGACCTTTTTAAATGAAAATGTAAAGGTAAATTTAAATCATGCAATGAAAATTCTATAATATAATAATTACAAAGTATTTAAATATATGGTGATTAAAGAGGAAGGAGCTTGTTCAACATCTGTTGTTCACATTTAGAATTGAAAGATTAAAGAATGTAAAGGTCTGTCATACTAGCATTGCGACGGCGCAGTAAAGTGAAATACATTTTAACTTGAATGTGGTGACTTGCGACAGAAATTGATTGATATACATATCAGCAACACACTGCACCGCAATGCTAGTATGAACAGACCTCAAGTCAATGATTTGGGTGTTGGACATCTAGACAGAGACCATGTGTGTTAGGACCTCTACAAACAAAGCCAATCTTATTTGGCCTGTGTGACTTGTTATTAATGTCAGATCTTTAATTCATTGGCTATACTCAAAAAGATGAAAAAAACTTTGCAGAGTTCTGTACCAAAAGCTACTATTCCTTTACTGTGCACGCCTTTAGGTGTTTGCAATATTTGACTTTGTCACGTCATCATCATCAATCAATGTTTTAAAGCTTGATGGTGTGTCGGCATCATGCTTCCCCCACAGACACGTACACAGTAAAGGAACGGTGGAATTAAGTACATACTAAGAATGATACAATTGTGGATGCAATTGGACTTATCAAAACATTTGCTGTTACAGAATATTTTATTGCATTCCATTCTAATTGTATGGCCATCATAATTTGAATTTTCATTGTCAACCAGAATTCAACTTGTTCTATCCAATTTGGTAACAAATTCAAGTACACTGGATCACCAGTCATGTGACTTCAGCTGAAATTGGAGAGGATTATTTTCAAATAGAGCATGAAATGGTGTGCATTTGTTACATTTTAAGTGTTGTTTGTATTAGACATGTTTTCACAAAATGAGCATTAAGTCACCAGGACACTTGTAGGGATTCAGCTGACCATATCAAAAATCTTTGGAAAACAGAAAATCATTCAAAAACTTTCAGTCTGAACAATGTCAATTTTGGTTTATCAAAAAGCAAATTGTGATTTATCTCCCATTTTGTGGGAACCGGTCTTGGATACTTTAATAAATAGTTTATTTTCACCGTTATTTATAAAATGTCCATTCAAGAAAGCCTGTCGATATTGATTATGAAATAGCCCAAATATATAATATCGTTTTAACTTTACCACTGTCTGTATTATATTAAAGTATATTTCACCCTATTTAAATATACTAAATTAATGAATTTAACAAGAATTTACTGTTGGAATAACTTAATATATTGCTGTTTGAGTATTCTTAGTTTTGACATATTTGTCCCTTTGTGGAAAAAATCACTTTGCAGGGGGGCTAGAATGAACCAGCCTACTGAGCCTGGGACCACTGAAGTATATTTTTGGTGTACACATGCATGAACAAATAAAAATGGATCTCTGGGTGGAAACTTTACTTTTTTTGATCAAACTTGCTTAATGAGTCAAATTTTAAGCAAAACAGTGTTAATTATGCTACAGAGTATTTGTGAAAACCTTGTCCTGTATGTGTACACGTATATACTTGAGTGACCATCTGCAATTACTATTAGATTGTCCTGTAAGAGTGTGTTGAACTTTTTACAGAGGAGGTACACATTTCTAATGGATCAGCTTCTGGCTCTTGGCTATTCCTCATGCAATTTGGCCCTGTGTTTGATTTCATAAATTTGCAACAAGTTGGGTATAGATATCACATGGGCGAGTCAATTTTGTCCCATTAAAAGTGAAAGCAATTTCTCTCGAAATAAGCTTATCATGGAAGCGGCTATGCTGTATGGTACAAAGTGTTTCTAGAATTTTAACAAAAACTGGTACAGCGATGCCTCATGGGTATTATATGGTGAACTACTTGTAGAAAAAAGTGTACAGAGATTGCTAGTAATATTGATTACAGAATTTGTGACTAAATCAGTACTGTTACAATTGTATTTTATGTTGATACGCCAATAGCAAATTCTTAACACAACCGGGGTAGAATTTTGCTAAATGTTGCGAGAATACAGTCAGTTTCTTGCAAATTGTCATAATAGTTATTACAAAAAGTTCAGTTGCTACCACAGATATAGACCGGAGATCCCAGACTTCACCGCCATTACAGGCGAGGATGGAGATCTAATTGGGGGTATTCTGGTTTTTGCCTTAAAGCGTGTTTATCCATTGCATTCATTGCGACATTAGCGTACATTTAGACACGCTTGAAAGGCAACAAAGCACGCAAGGCTAACTCACAAATGTTCGCGCCAATAATGGATGCATTATATTTGTTTATTTCTATGTGAGTTGTCAGCAAGGACCCGAATACCCAAATTAGAGCTCCTTGGCAGAAGATGCGGTATAGGTGGTCTGGGATCTCCGGTCTATATCAGTTGCTACATTTCTTTAAACTACTAGTATACTAAAAGCCAGAATTCTTGTATTATGAAGTATGCTAAAGTGTTCACATCACCATGCACTGTCGTTGCATTATACTGATTGGTTTGCTCATTAATGGATTGATCAATGTCGGCATCATACTCTATGCGCAGATACAGTCTGCGCTTACTGCCTGATACGGGAACGATGGCTTTTAGTATTTAGTGTAACCTATTCGCAAATGTCCATACTATTGAGTGGCACACCTAAAGTGATATTCATGAATTTTCTGAAATCTATAGGTTGAAAAATGTAATTGAGTGATGTATAATTAATTGGACACTTCTCACAAAATTACCACATTTTAAGCAGATAGTGTCACTAATTTGTTCACGCCTTGAGCATGTTGTTAAAATCAGGGAGAAAATGTTATTTGTTTTGCAAATTTATGCCAAAATATTTCAAGTATTATTCATGAATTAACATTTCTTATGTGGATGAATATCAATTATTGTCCAGTTAATAAAATGCCCTTTTTGTCATTAATTTACGTTAATACATCCATATTTGTTGTTACCAATTGATGGGAATTGATTTAGTATGTAGTAATTTCTGGAAGAGGTGGTTGTTTTTTCTTGTGTTAGGTTGCATTTATCACATGATAAATGGAGTTCTGAATTAAATGCATGGTGCTGTCTATACTTTCACTGTCTGCTCACGCCAATTAGTACCTGCTCACCCTAGTATTGATCAGTTTCTGCTTTATTATCAACTTGGCTTAGAGAAGTTCTAGAAACACTACGAGGTATAGATTACAGAAACACTTATTAGAGGTGATTATAGAAACACTGTTAGAGGTGATAATAGAAACACTGAGAGGTATAGACTAGAAACACTAATAACAGGATTCTTAAAACACTAAAAAAGGTCACACCAGATGCAAGGTAAAAAGTGGTGATTTTTTTTGCTACAAATTAATTGGCTTTTGATCTTTGTTTCTCAAAATCCAAGTTGTTGAAAAAGCAGAAACTGTGTACTGTTTATTGAATTGATTGATAAGGGCAGCTTTAATATTTTAATGCTATACAAATGTTCTATAATATTTATGCTCGCTCCTATTTAAGGCTCTGGGAAGCCAACCAAAATGAATTTCTATTAGATTGTGTTGGATAAGAAATGAGAGAAAACACAGAAGTACCTATTTGCATTTGTGGTTTGCCTGTATTTTGTACTGTGTATATAGTACAGGTGATTTTAGACAAAATTGGCAAATTAATATATATTGTAAGATAGCCACAATACACCTTCAACGACAAATTGCTTATTTTAGAGCATTTCATACAACAGTGGTGTATTTTTGGATGTGTTTTTGTTTTCTACAAAAATGTGAAAAATATGTAAAAAAATAAAGAATATGTAATTGCCGCATTTTCTTTCATATGTGTTTATTAATTGCCAGAAAAAAGCACCCGTACTCCAAGTGCTGAGTAAATCGGAGTGTGCCGTTGTAATTTTGCAATTTTGTTGGTTTCCTGTTGCGCAGTAACCAAATTTGTATGAGAAACTACTGTGAACCTATAAAAAAAGACTAAAATGCCCGAGTCATTTTAGTGCAAGTGTTTATTGTGAAATAATTTGTGTACAATCCCAGAAAAGTTGAATATGTCAATTTATGCACATGTGTAGGTATCAGAGATTCAAAAGTTGTTTAAAAAAGACATTTTGTGTACAAGAACTTGACTCGTGGATTGTATCTAGTTCAAAAGTTGATTTTTTTTTTGCCTGTTTTTGTTTTTGTCCACAAATTGTATGTGTAGCTAGCTGTCCACTGAATGGTAGATGTTTTGTAGAATGTATAGGTAGAATCTACTTCCTCACTGTATGATGTCCAACAAATGGTTTATATACTAATGTCTATGAATTAAGAAATGTATATAAAACCAAAATCTTCACAAAAATTAACTTGTCTCTGGTGTGTTTTATTACTGAATTTTGTGTTATATTATACCAAAACTGAAAAGTGCACCTGTTTCGATACAATACAAATATTTGTCCACAACGGGTTGTGAGAAAATTCCAATGATCTTTTTAACATCAAATAACAAGGGGGATTAAAAAAAAAAATCAAGACAGGTTCATACAGTTTCTTTCCCCCATTCAAAACAAATGTTTTTGTTCTATCTATTTAGGAATGTCGAGACACAAAATCAAGTTAATATTCTAGGAACATTTCCCATTAATACTCTCATCAATGAATATACCCATGGTAGGGGCACCCACCGCTCCTTTGTTAACAAGATACCCCTGGTTTGGTGAATGACAGGATGTAGGGAAAAAGTCTATGAACAACAGCTTACAAACTTTATGGTAGATTTAGCATACTCTTTTTAAAATTCGGGGAGTTCATGCAGATATAGCAAAATACCACAAATTGCAAGTGGTTTAGGAAAGTTCAGCAATAGCAGTTTTGGGTGTAGCTGTGAACTCTAGGTAGTTTTTGTCAGCTTTGGCATGCCATACTAACTTTCCTACAAGGCTACCCAAATTTGATGGTGGTATGTATGCCTTGCCAACACCAGTATCCAAGATTTATGGTATGGATTGCAGACTTCATGGCTTCATTGCCTAATCAACCATACATGTAGGTTGTACTCTGAAGAGTGTAAGGCGTCCACTTCTTGACTTGAAGATCCCACTTTACCAAGATAGGTCCCACACACAATTCATTAAATGGTCGACTGCTATATTTGCTGAAATTCCAATATCACAAACCACTTAGCAGTGGGTTATATATGTTTTATTTTCACCACTTGCCACCCAAAATTTATGATACTGCTACTTCTGCCTAACTTTCCAAAATCAACCACCACATTTAATTTTTGCCTGCTATACACGAATCTGGTCAGTCAACTTATGGTTTGGATTGAACAGCGATAACTGGGGTGCTTCTCACACCTGAAAGGTGCTTTGAGTTCCCAATTAGGCGCATGTATTATATGATTAAAACTAACATGGGTCATGAGCACGGTGATTGAATTCAATTTAAAATTTGTGCCGACTGTGCATCAGTTTGGGTGGTCTCAAGTAGATGGGTGGTCTCATGTAGTCTAGATGGCTGCCTGTTGAGGTTAGGAAAGCTTGAAATCGGATTTGTGTATATCTGCCTAACTTTCAGCCACCTTGAAACCAAGGGTCTTTTAATGACAGACCGTCTCAAAAAGGGAGGTCTTTGGGTGACAAACTGCCTCAAAAGGGGGTCTTTGGGTGACAAACTGCCTCAAAAAGGTGGGTCTTTCGGTGACAACCTCCCAAATATAGGGTCTTTTTTGTCAAAATTGTCAACATTTTAACAAAAATTGTCTGAAACATTGAACGTTTTGAAAAATTATTGCCTTTTTTAGCACAATTGCCCAAAATTAGGTGTCTCCGGTAAGAAAAGGTGAAAAAAGGGGGTCATTGGGTGCCATTTGTAAGGGTCTTCCAGTGACAGCGGGCCAATAAAGGGGAGTAGGGGGTCTTTTTGATTGAGCATGGTGCGTAAGCTAATATTGAGTGGCCCCCAGGACATTCCTGCGTCACTACTTAAAACATTATTTGTAAGCCTGCTCTTTTGCGCAACTTTCTAAAATTACGTAATGCTATGGTAGTTTGGTATCTGCCTAACTTTCATACATTACTACCCAAATTTTATGGTCAGCTTTATCTGCCTAACTTCCCTACATCATCACTTTTTAACCTTTGTTGTCTGCTTTATATGTGTAACTTTCATACATTTTCCCTTAAAGTTAGCAGATACAGCACACCACCAGTTTGGGTAGTGGTGCTTGAAAGTGCGGCAAATTTTGAATTTGATCAGCCAGTTTATTCAGATATCATATTAGACCAATATACAAGAGCCAAACGCTTTAATAAAAATGCAGGACCTAAGCAAATATGCTGCAGGCCATAAATCATTACAAGAATTTGCAGACTTTGGTAAATGTGGGTACTTTTATACTAAAGTTAGGCAGATAAAGCATACCACCACAACATTGTTGTACGAAATTTAGGCAGATATAATAGCAGTAACAGGACACTTCGCCCCCTTGACATCTCGCCCCCTAGTTGAATACAAACTATTCGATATGAACTTTTGCTCACTCTTTTGTATTCGTTCGATGCTCACT
>JAUMTS010006804.1:0-11667 GCA_032273385.1 Ophiopholis aculeata | reverse complement strand
CCCAAAAAGGGCTTAGTGTACAAGAGTGCTGGAAAGTTCAATTCTGGAAAGTCTTCATGGAACCCTGCTTAGGATGGGATTTTAGAATCAGGCTAGAGACACTTTTTGGTATTTCCTTCATTCGTCTGATTTTATTCTGCCATTGTCTATAATATGATCACTTTAGAAGCTGGATAGAATTACCCTTGACAATCTGTCCTGCTGTAAACAATTTATCAAATGAAGTTGAGCAGTCATGTTGACTGAAATTCTTCTAAATCTGCCAAAAATGTTTACAACATGTCTGCAAATGAACCTTAAGTCTCCACTTCTTCATCTGATCGTCAAATTTTGGTCTTCAGTTTGTTTTGTTTATAGCACATTAAAGGCATATTCTCACATTTTTTTAGAAATAGCTTTGTTAAAATCAATCTTAACATTTGGTTATGTCTATTTAAGGTTCCTACACTACCACATGCGTATTACAAGTCAGGATCTTTAACACAAAATCCCAAGTTTTGAAGGAATTTTACTGATTTTAGCTTAGTCATTTACAGGATATATTATTACACCAATATGGAAAACCATCATGCAAAAGTTAAACATTTTGACAAATTGTGGGCACTTTGGTCAGAAAATGTGGGAATGTGCCATAATCCAATCATTGCACTGGAATTGTATGTGCCTGTGATTTGTCTGACATAGAATTGTCTAGTGTACAAACATCTCTCTTCACTTTTCTCACGTCTACGCAACAAATCTCACAGAAATAAAGTATTATCCGACCAGGGAAATGGTAAACTTACATGATAAAAAGTAGGAAAAGTATAGAATTAAAGCTGACAAAACTCCTTATCCTCAACTCTAACTTGGGTGATTCAATATATGTCGGCTAAACATTTTGTTGTTTTGTTCCCACAAGAATCTTTATCGAAAGTGAGCACATGAATTGGATAGATGTGTTTTATTCTTGCTTAATAATTTCGTAGTCAATTGGGATGTGACCGGGGCACTACCATTGTAGGCTGATATTTGTAGGTGCCAAGGTTCAGACCCCTCTTTCAGGATTACTTGGCAATCCTAAGACTCCTTCTCTTTACCTAGTTACTCAATCTTAAGACTAAAGTCTGAAAATTGGTAATTTTAGGCTAACATCTGTCTAATTCTAAGTACAAATTGCAGCTCTAAAGGCCTATTTTTTTGTAAAATCTGTCCCAAAAACTCTAATTCTTGTAGGAAAAAATATGTTTTCAAGCACCCTACTTTAAAAAAAAATCATGCAGTGACTACCAAAGTTTATTTTGAGTGGCCCCCAACAGATATAACTGGTATGATCTATTTGATCTACTAATGGGATAAATCTTAGTCAGTGTCTCTTAGGACCAAGATGTGGGTCATTTTGTCCAGGTAATAGGCCTGGCAAAAATTGGAGTCTAGTCAAAACTCCACTCCTCAGCTTGAACCTTGTCACATAGTGTCCTACTTTCTGCACTTAATTGGGGATGGCACCAACTTGTTGATCATTTCAACAATTTACAAGAATATGTGATCTACTGGATTTTAGTCAGTGGTCAAATTTAGGATGTTATTTGGTTAATTGGGTTGACATATTGACCCAAATCAATACAAACGTGGACTGTTATAGTGCAATTGCTAGGCAGTGAAACCCCGAGAGAGGGCCACTGCAATGAAAAAGGTGAGGGATTATCATGGAGTTTCAAAAACCACCTTTATTGCATATTTTGTCAACCAATATTTAGACACCTTTGATTTGATATTGCTACTCTTAATAAGTA
Source organism: Ophiopholis aculeata (assembly GCA_032273385.1). Taxonomy (NCBI): domain Eukaryota; kingdom Metazoa; phylum Echinodermata; class Ophiuroidea; order Amphilepidida; family Ophiactidae; genus Ophiopholis; species Ophiopholis aculeata. Next base: position 9,892 of record JAUMTS010006804.1, on the reverse strand, counting down.
GTAACATTTTCTTTACCCTAAAAAGCAAATTGTAGCTATTATTGTGCTTTACATATTCCACCATAAAAGTACAATTTAATGTTTTTGGACAAATGATACATTGTCTTTGATCGCATCACAAATGTGGAATGTACCTTGTAAATCTATTGCTTTCTCATGTATCCTAGTTGAGAAATGACTTTTGGAGCAAAAATTGTCATTCTAGATTTGGACGGGGTGCTGGAACAGCCTAAATTAGAAGTGTTGACAAATTGACCCATATCCAAGTAACAAGTGCTAACAAGGGAACTGACTAAGATCCACAGTATCCCACTGGTACCTTGTACTTTGCATATCACCGTGCTCTTCTTTTATATTTAATTAGAAATGGCACCATCTTGTTAACAATTTTCAAAATTCACAAGACAAGCTCATCTTCTCATGGTCAAGCGACTTGCCAAGATTCGATTCAGGATGTATTTCGTTAATTAGGTTTATATGATGATGACCCAATTAAGTTGATGTAAAGTTGATGCTGGGTTCCTCAATGAAGCTTTTTATTTTGGTCACTGTGGGGGCTGTAATGTGTCTCTTGAAGGATGGCAAAAAGGCTAAGAATGTGGAAGAGAAAAACTACCGACTTTCTAGGGCTTCCTAGGAAATTCATATAATTGTGCTCTACATTCATATCTATTTAGAAATGGCACCAACCTGTTAACCATTTCCAAATTTCACAAGACAATCTCATCAGCTTTTGGTCAAGTGATTTGCCAAATGTTGTAGTTCAGGATGCATTATGTTAATTGGGTTATATGATATAAACACATATAAATCTACAACGCTGTTGTAAATGGGACTTTGATTAATATAGAATTGCTAATTGTTTGGCCACTGTTGGTCATTTCCAAAATTGGCAAGAACTTATCTCTAGTGGTCATGTGAGAGACTTGCGAAGTTTTAGGATGCATTTGGTTAATTGGATTTATATGATGACATAAATCTACAAAGCTGTTGTAAATTTGACTTTCATACTGAGTTCCTCAATAGAGCTTTCTTTTTAAATCCACTGTGAACAATAGATTTGAACAGGTAGCCTTCCCTGTAATAAGATCCATTAAAAAGGAGGTGGTCACTACACCTCAATATATGGCATGAAGGTGTAAGGTACTGTTGGGTATGTTGCACCATGCTTCTATTGAAAAAAGGTTTAGTATTCCGCCATATTTCCGGGGAACTACGTGATATGTGTACAAGTGTCACAAGTCAAACGATTTGAAGTCCATGCATGCATAGGTAGCCAAATTGCAGTCAAGTAGAAACAGCTCTTTTCCAAGCCATCAGTAGGCAAAGGGTGGCCTACGTGTATTAAGACATGAAGGCTATGCATACTGTTGATTTGGAAAAGAGCTGTTATATATATGTAATGCAGCACATCAAAAGGAGGGACTTTGCAGGAAAACTTAATTTTGAGATTAGTCTTACAAATTGAGCACACTTTAATTAACTTTATTTTGAGACACCCCTCGTAAAGATTGGTCAAGGCTTTGACATTTTATAACAAAACGTATTTAATGATTTCTTATTATTTTCTTTATTTTTTTATGCATTTTAACATGTATTTCTTTATAAGTAGTTAGTGGCAAATTCTTCCTTTTGATGGGTTGCATCACCTATGCATTGAATGATGCTTTTACATGTTTATGCAGAGAAGATGGGAGGACAGAGAAGATGGGAGGATATCCTCCCATCTTCTCTGGTTTATGTTTGTTATCTTTCAACAAAAATGATATACCCAATATTTTTCTTTATTAATGGTATGGAGTTGTTAAAATGCTTAAGTGGAATTTTCTGACTAAATTTTAATTTAGACAAGCTCATAGTTGAAACAACCCATGAGCTTATCAAATTTTCAACCACATTTACAACACTTTTTAGTTTACTACACATTGAGTCATTTATTTCAAGGGGTCCATGGTCTAAATAACATTTCAAGTTCAACACCTCCAAGTACCATTCTTAAGTTCAACACTTCAAAGTTAAATCAGATTGGAGGTTATTTTGTGCCCAAAATATGACTAGATATCCCTGAGTGTCAACACCTTGCCCCGAGGCTGTAGAATTTGTCAATCTGGCTAATTCTTACTGTCACACCTGAGACAGCAGAGGTCTATTCATGGTAATAATCAAATTATCTGGGTAGACTTCTTTAAAGGTGGCAATGTTGTTGTAGTTTCTATGTTTACAAGGTTCGTTTATATTAAGGTCAGACTATTTGCAATTTTAATACAAGTCTCATAATTATGTATTATTATTTCTTTATGTACTTTCTATTTCAAAATAACTTAATTGTTCAAGAAGTTGTGAGTGTTTACATACCTTTTATTTTTTTCGTTAATGTGTTGTATTTTTTAATACTAACAGAAACTCTTTCGGTGATCAATTTTATATTTTATGTTTGTGAATTTGATTAAAACATTTTGATTGATTTAAAAAAGGGGAAAACATGAAAATTTAGCAGATTACTTTTAAAAAACACAGAAACAATCTAGATCTAGATACCTGCCCAGATCATATAAAGATAACTATCCTAACCCTTTAAACCTTCAATGCCAGTCAGTATACCATGTGCAAAAAATTACACCATAATATGCCTAACCCTAACACAGGTGTGAAGGTGTGAACATTGAATTCTTTAACAAGAGGTGAGCGTTGGTGGTTATCATAGCAGGTTGGCCCTCCCATTACATGGTTCATTGACCAGTTACTACTTCCCCTTGTCGGGTTCCATCGCCTACGGCTACTAGTTGTGGATAACTAGGTCTTCAAAAAGTTCTATGCTGTCAATGATTTTGCTATACCCAGCATTAGCTGCTTTATGAATATTATTTGTATATCTGTATGCCCTTCCGACTGTTGTCAGGTGATCTTGTATATTGTGCACAGAAGGAGGACCAGTTGAGCCATACTATACTTCGCCGTGTTCCCTTCTAAAGGGTTTTGAGCTCGGGTTGATGCGCCAGACTAATAGCTTAAGCTAAAAATAAGCTAAATGAACAACAACAACAATTAGCCTATTTACACATTTGCACAAATTCTGCAGGGCCAAATTTTTCCAGTACTGTGCCAATTGTCATTTTGTGACATACAGCTACATAGGGAACCAAAGAAGAAGAGTAATTTGAAAAGAATAAAGGTCTGAATAATGTACATGTTGTTATCAAAAATGGAGTAAAAGAATGGAACACCATGCCCAAATGCATTTGGAATTAACAAGTCAATTCTTGTAAAAATCCTTCAGACTTTCCCTCAAAAACTGTCACTGCTGCCCATCAATGAACCTTGTTACTTTTCAAATATTCCCTCATTTCAAATCTATCTTATATTTCTGACCTATGTTTCTTACCAAAGTGAAGGTTTTTTTGAACATTTGAATCATCCCAATTTTGTCTTATGCTCCCTCTCTTGCAACTTTATATAATATCATGTGTGACATGATCCTTGCAACCAAACATGATCCTTGCCACGTCAGAGTACAGTCCCCTAAGATTGAGTTAAATTATTAAAAAGGAGCATTGGGTTTAGAAGCAAGAATAAACCTGGTTGGTCGTTTTAGTATGTGCCCCTAGCTGCACTTAGTAACTCTCACGCAAGGCCAGATAAAGAACTGAAGGCGTGTGCCTTTAGGAACCAGTTGACTTCCTGGGTGAAAACTAGTTTGTGTTGGTAAGATAAAAGTTTCTGAGCCTTAAAGTAGCAAATATTTCTGATGGGCATGACAATGTTGGAAAGATAGGTTTGCCAGGATTGATGCTTGTATACTCACTATGATTTTCACTTTTCAGTGCTTATTCTGGTCTCAATTACTCCCATAAACTAGGGTAATTGTGTTGTTTTTATAGTATTCTATGTCTATAATGATGCCACATATGACGAACCGGTTCTCAAAACTTTGAATAACACAACAAATATTAAGAACAAACTATGAATTGAAAAAGCAATAAGACATGTTGCTGTGATAGTCGCTTTTGAGTTGATGCCCCAATTAACTACCTCATGTTGATTGTTTTAAAAGCATGCAGAGTATTGAGGTAGATTACATGAATGGACTTAGCAGGTCTATGCTAAACGAAAGATCAGGTATAAGTCCCGAAGCAAGGTACCATGTTGCCATTTCTGTTTGTATAGCCCCAGGTGGGCAATGGAATTCTTAGTGTGCCTCCATGGATCAATGTCTCCTGACAAAGCTAATCAAATCTTGATATAAGCTTACTGTTTGATTGACATTGAATTGTAAGGTTTTTATTTATTAGTTTTTTTCATTGCCCATTGCAGCTAAATGGTTTTATCGTCTTGTCTTGTGTTTTACGTAGTAAAATGAAAGTGTAACTTTCTGAAACATTGTTCCTCGTTATTGTGTAGTATATAGGTTTTACCCATTTGGATCTTGATTTGTAATTAAATAGAAACTTGAAAAATGTGTAATTGGTTTTTAAAATATATGTTTAGCTTAATAATGGTTACCACAACTAGGCACATTTGTACTTATATCTCCCAAATAGAAAACATTGAAAATCTTAGCATGTCTGAAAAATGTTCAACAAATCAGACTAGGCTCCTTTTAAAACTTAAGTTTGAAATTTGTCTCACTATATTACAAAGCCATTTCCCCATATCTTTCCTCCTCTCAGGCACCTAGTAAGGGGCCAAAAATAACAGGTATTTTTACCAGCTGGTCACCTATGGTGGGCCTTAGTTACTGTGTAATTCATAGGGGTGCCTACTGCAGTACTCCTCCAGTGCCTCTTTAGGAGGTGGCCATGTGGGGGAATACCTACGGTAGTACTCCCCTCTCAGTCACCTTAGGTGAAATGGCTGCGGTAGTACTCTGGTCGTTCTGCAGTTGTACTTCAGTAGCACTCTAGTTGTCCTGTGGTACTTGGCTGTGGTTGTCCTCTGGTCGTACTTTGATTGTACTCTGGTGGGTTTTTCAGGTAAAGGGCAGGTGAGTATATCCAAAGGACTTCCCCTATGGGCAACTTTGGGAATACTTAAAGTAGAAATCCTGTGTACCTGAGCTGCCAGATGACTGATGTAATGAAAAAATGGCCGTGACCATGTCATACTGTGTAATGTCTCGTTAAACTCAGCAGACGCTTTCTCCTTGGAGTAATATTGACAGTTAGTATCAGCAGTTGGTTAAATGGCTCAATAGGACACAAATGATACCATTAGTTAAGTGCTGCGGAGATATCATATTTGTGGAAACGTCATGGTAAGATTCACTACCAACACATCATTTGGGACACAATCTCTAGTCTATGTGATGTTGTATTTTTTGCCATGAAAATAAAGTGCTCTGAGTGAGTTTAATACCTTTTATATGGTGCCTAAACATTCTGTGCTTTGCCTTAGTACACAGTACTCCTGGTGACTCAAGGTGGGTGTATCCGTGCCCTGTGCATTACAGCCCTAATTGTGCGCTAATTGTGCCTAAATAATTCAGTTAAGGCCACAAGTACCTTGGCCCAAAGCTACACCACCGGGCTGCCAGCGCTTGCCCAATTCCAATGCCTCGATGTAAGGGCAACAAGCTTCCTCGGTGTTTAAACAGTGCCTCAGTGGTGTACAATAAGGCAGGGCGGTTAACTACCAAGAACATAATGTAAAGACGAGACTGCAAACTATGTTAAAGATTTTCAATCAGAAATAAATAGGATATTTGGTATATTAGATGTAGAAATAAGATTAGCTTGGTAGAATACTAATGGTGTTGTTTTGCTGTTAGGAAATGGAGCCAAGTGTCACTTTGCAATATATTGGTCTTTTAAGTCTTGACAAAACATATTTAAATGGGTCTATTGCTACTACTTAACTACTTTACGGGCATTTCCAGTATGTTTATCAATCCAGTTGGTATACAAAGGATTTACCAACTGAATTATTGACACTTACAAAAAATTAACAGAAGCATCTTGTGCATAGAATCTTTTAGACAAAACTGAACTGATATCCTTTTTTTGGAAGTTAGGCCTTTATTTAAAGGGCCTGTACTGAATGTTCTAAAGTGTCTATTAACTTTTGAGAACATAGACATCATTTGTCTTAAAGTGCCATAACCGTAAGTTATTTATCTAGAGAAAAAGGACATGTGTATTTGAAATTGGGTCTTTGTGAATCACCTGATCTTTAAAGTAAAGCGATATTAAACTGAATCATATTTGATATTTATGTGTTAAATCAAAGTAATTTGGTGACACTATTATGCTGAATTGAAAGAGTTGAACAAGTGAAAGTGATATTAAATGATGACACACTGATTTGATACAGTTAAACAATTGAAATATATGTCATCAAGTGACAAAAATGTGAATTAACACGGGTAATGGTTTCTGTTTTAATCTGACATTTTATGATCATCAGTATAATGTAGAAAATGAAAAGAACAGGTGTAAATCTGGAGTTACATTTTTATATTTACCAGAACTTTTATTTTATAGTTCATATAGCACATTTTAAGTATTACAGTGTAAAAATGTCAAGAAGGAAAATGTGCGCTGCACACACAAGAATCAGGATGAGAACAATCAACAATTCATACACTCCGCGTATACCCCGCGCATGTAGTACCCAATCACAGTCCAAGTTTGCTAAAAGACGCGAAGTAGTACGCATTCACTGTTTTTGTCCAGTTGCACGGTGTGTACTCACGCAGTGCGTTGCGTAGAGCGTTGCGTAGCGCGTTGGAATGCGTGAGCTTAAAGTTGGGTAAGCTCATTTACCAAAGGGTAATTTTGCTTTTACTCCGTTTTAATTAGAAGGTAAAAGTCACATTTTTCTCCTATATTTTATAGGTTTTAGGGGCAAAAATGAAGCAGTATGTAATGTATTTTGTTCAAAAACATAATACGATTATTGTCGTGCACGAACTAGATTAATAACTGCGCCTTACTTGCCGCTCGAGAAACTGCACAAAAATTATGCACTTGTGCTGATATTGGAGATGTCCAATTCACTCGCCTGCGGCTCGTGAGTGCGGACAACATCAGCACGCGTGCATTATTTCGGTACATTTTCTCTCGCGTCTCGCGTCATGCACTCTGCGTACACCCCGCGCACGATACCAATCAGACTTAAAGGTTGGCCAAAATACGCGAAGTAGCACGCATCCATTAATGTTGTCCGGTTGCACGGTGCGTTCTCACTTTGTGCGTTGCGTAGCGCGTTGGAATGCGCGACGCGTCGCATAAGTTTAGCTTATTTGTCCGATGGGTAATTTCGCTTTTATTCAGTTTTAATTAGGCAGTAAAAGTAATATTTTGCTCCTATAAGTTATAAGTTTTATGGGCAAAAATGAAGCAATCGGTTATATTTTGTTCGAAAAAACAAGCATTGAACAAAAATAATGCACTTGTGCTGATATTGGACTTGTCCAACTCACTCGCCTGTGGCTCGTGAGTGCGGACAAGACCAACATCAGCACGCGTGCATTATTTTGGTACAATTTGTCTCGCGTCAAGTAATAGGTATTAATTGATCTATGAGTATCAGAGGGAGGTTAGAATATTACTGGAACTCCAGGTCTTGAGATCAACAAGGGAGTAGGAAAAATAGTTATAGCTCCTGACATGAACATAAATGTTGGTGCAAAGCATATCTACCCAAAATTTAGGTGAGTGCCCTCTCCAGGAGTAAGTCAGTATTCTGTCAGAGTCAATGTGCATGGTTTGCCGAGGAGTTGCCACACCAGCTGGCAGCAAATCCTGCTCTTTTCCTGCATCATGTCACCGAGATGGGCTGATAATATCTTTTAAATAGAAATATGTATAGCTAGTTTATTTTAGGGAAACCTTGTTGATGATAAATAATTCTGAAACATTTTAAACTTTAAGAACCCAAAATCAAAGGCTACAAAATGTTACAGAGGAATCCTTTGACATAGTCAATTTTGGGAATTCACAATTGTTTGATGCATTCTATTCCATAGCCATGGAAAACTGGTTTTGCTGAACGAAGGCAAATGCCTTATGAGGTTGAGGTAGTCATTGTTTTCTGCATGCCATGCAAGTGAGGTCCCTTGTCCGAGTCACACCCACTGCTGGTGGATCATGCTCATCCTTCTCCTTCATTCCTGTGTTTATGTGTACCCCTTAATCCCAGCATCCACAGACTTAGTATGGGTTAGGGACCACTTTCTCATCCTTAATCTAAAGCACAAAAACAAAATCACTGATAATTATCAGTGAGTTTGTTTGTGTGTTTTGGATGGATTGTGAAAGAAATATTCAGGTTGAAGTTTTAACTTTGCTACAGACCGATGAGATTTGTTTATCTCCTTCCCTATTCCAGGGTTCAATGAGCTCAGTTTATCAGTGATTAGAACATTGTCTTTGTGCTATGGAGAATTAATTCTCACTATCCAAGCTCATCCTGTGAATGTATTTGTAAATCAAGATTATGGAACTTTGCCTTGAGAGTTTTGTGTGTTTGAAACCACAGTTTTATGCAGTGGTTGGGTTGGGATGGTGATCAGAAAGCATTAGTGAGAATCTTGCCAGAATTGTGTGTTTGAAATCACCGTTTTATGCAGTAGTGGTTTGTTGTCATGGTGATCAGAAAGCATTTTTTTGAAAGAGTCTTGCCTGAATTGGGTGTATACAGATGTTGTCAATTTGGAATTGGAACAACATTGATAGATTGACTGATACGATGTCATAGCTAAACCGCAATCACCAACGAATTAACCTAAATTTGCTAATTCAGGAAATTGTTGGCAAAGGCAGTTTCAAGTTTTAGCGTTGAAGTTTACCAAATTTGCTGCAGCGTACAAGCTGTGGGTTTTTTTGCCTGTGGAGAATTCATTTTTAGTAGCTAAGCTCATTCTGTGAATGTATTTGTATTGAGATTTTGGAAATTTGCCCTTATAGGGTGTTTGAAATCACTGTTTTGTACAGTGGTTTGTTGAGATCGAGATAAGAAAGCCTTACTGAGATTCTTGCCCGAATTGGGTGTCATCATCATTCATCATTCATCATATTTATTTTCCATATCAAAACAAACAAAGATATATTAAAATACATTAAAACACAGTACAAATGACATGGGGATATGATCAAAAGGCCTGAGGCCAGAGGTGATCACAACCCAAATAATACAAGTAGATGTTGTCAATTTGGAATTGAAACAACATTGAGAGATTGACTGACATGGATGTTATAACCACAATCACCAGCCAATTAACCTAAAATTGCTAATTCAGGAAATTGTTGGCAAAGAAACAAAGGTAAAAGGTTAAGTTCAAACCAAAATTCAATTGCTAATAGCCGTGTTACCCATCACCATTTCCTTAGCGTTTGACCTTTGGGCCAGACTCTCACTGTTAATTATTTGTTTAGGGGTGTGTGGGAAGGGGGTTGCTACTCATCCTGCACAAGCAATTCTGTTTTACCTTCCCAGCACTTTTACATATTGTACCCACCTGGGTGGGGAAAAACAAGGTGGGCAAAGTGTCTTGCCCAAGAACTTAACACTGAAGTGCAGAGGTCAGATTTCAAACCCTTAATCTTTAGATTATGGGACCAATGCTCTAACCACTGCGCCACTGTGCCCCACTTGAAGAAGCACAACGCTCTCAGTTGCATAACATTCATCAGTTATTGCCTAAAGTAACTTACAAGACTCACAAATCTAGTCCTTATATGCCACTGTTTCAAATGAACTTCAGGCTGTACCCCTTATGAATAGTGCTTCACACTCTAAAGGTCACCTAAGAAATCTGCATCCTCCCAAAAACTTGGCCAAGAGCCGGGAATTGTTACTTTCTACTCACTCACTCACTCAATCACTCGGGCGTCATCTGACGGACTGCAATGATGGCTCTCCATAATCCCCTATTCTGCATGCAGGTCTCTATCTC
>JAUMTS010006693.1:0-11669 GCA_032273385.1 Ophiopholis aculeata | reverse complement strand
AAATTTTCGAACATTTCATGATTCAAATGTTCATTACCATATTCAGATACAGCGTGCAAAATGCATTCAAATGAGTACAAACAAGCCTAGTATTGGTTCAGTAGTTCCAGAAATTGCTCCTACGATTTTGAGAAAATATTTCAATTTGGATTTTTTGTACACTGAAATTGCAGCCAACGTGTAAAGCAATAATAAAGTCATGACCCAGATCAGGAATTAAACGAATAACCAATAATTCTCTTGGTATTCAAATCAGAACATTGACTTGTTTATGCTCGTCAAAGTTTTGACAGGAAGATTAATAACATTGTAAATTAGTTTGTGTTACAATGGTTTAAAAACCTATTGAAAAACAGGCTGCTAACGGAATTGAAATTAGACCAGGGAGTAAGGTTTAATTTTGATATCTTGATTATGGATTTAACAATTGGAGCAGGGGGCAACTGGGGTTATGTGGCCCCTCCTTTTTCACCCACCCATTTTGGATATGGAAGGTAAAATCATGCAAATAATAGGCGTGGATATGTTATCATGAAAAATACGAATGATATTGATAAGCGAAATGTCACGATGTCATAGGCCTATTACTAGTATATATAAATTTCGTTATAGGTGATAGTCCGTGTATAACTCTATGGTGATACGGTATGAGTCGAACTGCGGGGGTCATTCAGAAAGTTCTGCATATACCCGCAATTCGTATGTTTTAAAGACCAATTAGCTGAAATTTACCACTGATTAATTACTTCTAAGTCATCAGTATACAAACTGGCACAAACTTAATTTTCCTTTAATGATCTCTTTTACTAAACATAGATTTTGATTCATAGATTTTGGTTACAAAATGTAGCAGAGATTGGTTGAGATTTCACTCTAAAAGAGTGAAATGTCACTCTTTTTAATGCATGGTCACTATACTAAGAGGCTTTTTTGGCGAGTCAGTTCTTTGTAAGTTATTGTTTTTAAAACTTGTTTACTCGCAAAAGAGCCATATAAATGGGTATAGGACCATTCTTAAAAAGAGTGGACAAATTCACTCGAAAAAAGTAAAAATTAACTCCAGAGTGAAATTTCACTCTTTTCGAGTGAAATTTCAACCATGTTTACTTGAAAACATTGAAATTTTGCTCTTTTCGAGTGAAACTGAAGTCACTCCAAGCAAGAGTAAAGTTTTCAATCTTTTACATTGAGAGAGATAGCCTAGATTAAAGAGACCAATCAAGGGTATACTTGAATTAGCATGTCACGTGAAACGAGCTGTAAAGCTCAACTTTTTGAATTACATTTGTATAAATCTAATAGGCTGTACGGAGATTCGATATGTTCAGAAAGACACCCATAAGATTACATGACAAAAAGGAGGGACTAACAATTGCTAGAGAGAGAGAGAGCGAGAGAGAGAAAATCTAAGAAAGAATTAAAGAGAAAGAAGAAGGAAGAAATGAACAAAGAAAGCCGGAAGAAAGAAAGAAAGAAAGAAAGAAAGAAAGAATTTATAGAAAGAGTTAGAAAAACGAAAGAACAAAATGAAGAAATACAAAACGAAATACGAAAAAAAGAAATCAAAAGAAAGAAGGGACGAAATGAAGAAAAAAATGACCGAAAGAAATAATTTCGGGAGGGAAGGTAGAGGAGGGACGGTAGAGGAGTTAGATTGAAAATGGAATGATTGGATTGTCAAAAAAAGAAGTGCAAAAACAAATTATTCAGATTAAAGAAATCATATCATGACAGGTTTATCACCAATATCAGTAAAATTGAAAGAGTTTCAACATCAATAGAGTGCATACAATCCTATAGCATACATCAATAGATTTTAAGCTTTCAAAAACAGGCAATATGGAGGGATTAAATTTGCTTTGTATATCTACAGAATTAAATCCACATTATTGAGCTTTAATTAAAGCTCGTTAATGGCAAACCCATTTGAAAAGATAAGGAAAACCTGTAACTTCATTCTCGAAGTTCATCAATAGAAAATTTGTCCTAATAACTTTAAAAATTCATCAGATTTATTCACTTTTCTTTGACCAAAAGTACATATTCTCCCAGGAGATCGTCTCTAAAACGCGCAAAGCTGTTAAGAGGTGTACAATAGCCTATCTGAATTCAAAGCAAGAATATCGTAATTTCTCGTCACTATTTTATCAACCTTCCCATTCTCGTAACTCTATTGCTGTTATCATCACAAATTAAAATATCGCAAATTTGTTCTTGCGTATACACATTTTTAAATTTCATTTTGCTGTCACAAAAAAAACCCAATCATGTCTTTGAAGATGTTGAATGTTTACATTAGAGAGGTTATTGCAATTTAATATAGGCAGTGTTTTGCTGAATCGATCGGTCCTTGGTATTTTTTGAAGTCAAAATTATACATTTTTGTAACAATAAATAAATAGCAATCACTATCAAAATACCGTAGTACTGAACCAAAATAATGCACTTTTTGTATTTACTTCATTTTCATTTTTAAATGTTGTAAAATAGATGTATTTAAACTGAAGTCGCCTTTGACGTCACAACCCAATTGCATATGAAAATTGTTCAAGTATCCAGATGATCCCCTTGACCATGACCATAATAAATCCGCTTGGATTCACAAAACAAATACAAAACACTACGGACACAAATTACTAGTCAGCACAGTAAATCCACGAAATCCTCGGCTAAAATAGCTAACAGCTTTCTGTAATTCCCCTCTTCTGATTTTCGAAATTACAGCAAGATGCATATGTTAGATGACCAGACACAACAATGGTCAAGCAATTTGTATTGAAATGAAACTTAAATGGTGTGTATTTTAAATGATAAATTTGAATAAATTCACAAGTTGAACCAGGTAGCGTGTGGTAAGCAATTGTGAATGATCGTATTATAACGTGTATATACTTTGCTATCTACCGAAGATGACCACAAACATACAGGTGTATATGATCAAGACAATGTTAAACATTTTCCCAATTTTACCAAAACATATCGACGGAGAAACTGAAACCTACATTTTTGTATGTATTAGTTCAATATCTTTTCTTTAAACTTTTGTTACATATCTACCACATATAGAATGGTAAATTCTTCTGCTATCTACCAAAGATAATGCTTTATATTTCTGCTATGTATACCAAAAAGTGCATTTTAAACTTCTGCTATCTACCAAATATATATTTTATACTTCTGCTATCTGCCAAAAATTACATTTTAAGCTTCTGCTATATATACCATCAAACAACATTTTAAACTACTGTATATGTACTAAAGATATAGAATGACTACCATCTACCAAATATAACAATTTTGAAACTTCTGCTAAATATATTATTTTATAATTCTGTTTTTTTTTATACCAAAGATAGATATGTATTCTTCTGCTGGTACTAAAGATAGCATTTGCTATTTGTGCTGCTCGCCTACCAGATATGACATTTTTATACTTCTGCTTTTTACCATAAAAGATTTCTAATACTTCTGCTATCTACCCAATATGACATTTTTATTCTTCATATTTCTGCTATCTACTAAAGATATTTTTTAAACTTCTTCTGCTATCTACCAAAGACATAGATGTTTAAATTTCTGCTATATATCTAACGATAGATTTGTAACTCCTGCTGCCTATCAATTAGCATTTTTATAATTCTGCTAGTTACCAAAGATATAATTTTTAATTCTTCTGTTATCTACCAGAGATATATTTTTAAACTTCTGCTTTCTACCAAAGATAGCACTTTTAAACTTCTTCTACCTACCAAAGAAGTTAATTGTATACTTCTGCTATCTAACAAAGATATAACTTCCGATCTACGAAAGATAAACTTCTTCTAAATGTTACATTTTTAATACTTATGCTATGGTCGATCGAAATTATCCGTTGTTAACTTCAACAACGGAGTCTTGGTTTTTGAGAATCTTTATGTTAAAAATTGCACGCTCTTGTATCTTAAAAAGGACATTTCTATAATAGTCTGGCCTATTACTATTACAATATTCAACACAATCGTACAGAAAATTGTAACTCAACGCTTAAAAAAGACTTCTTTCAAAGTCGTAATGTGGCACTTTTTATAAGATAGCAAAATTAAATGCGAAGTGTTCAATTGTTTCTTAAATAGTAATTTTACAGTTATCTTATCTTCAGAAGATAACACTTATTAAATATGTAAACAATTGGACTTTTTCATAACTTATTTCAATATTTACCTACCATGATCATTTTTTCTCTTGACTTTAATAACCTACCAACATTCTTTTCGCACTTGAGAATCGCATGATATTTTGCATGTTGACATTGTGTGACTGCAATAGGCGTGGAAAAACTCCGGTCGGTGTTTCATCCCACCGTTTAATTATGACAAGATAGTGATGATGAGCCAGGACTCGGTCCAAGGCACACGTGACAACTAATTAAGCCTCACAAATTAGCCGGAATAATTTTTTATTACATTCACTGATGATAGGATACTGATAGCTAAAGGTCAGTTATAGCAAGGAGATAGTGTTTCGGTCTTCATAAAAGCCATTCTCATTAATATTCATATATGATGCATCTAAAGCTTCACAATCTAACTTAATCTTATCTCTGATATTGCATTTCGCTTTATCCATGCAATATGATTTGTGTTTTAATCGATGCCTAGAGAAAAAAGATCATCTCGGTTAATTAAACCAGATGCGCGATGATATTGAAATCAATAACATCCAATGAATAATACAATTGTCTTAATACGTCTTTAAGATATTTATAAGATAATTAAAGCTTCATAAATTGACCAGTCGGGTGAAGAATAGGGTTGCCCGACACACTGTGCGGGTGTGCCCTCTGAATTCTTTGATTCTAATTAAGCACGATATACTTTCTTAAGTGTATGGGTGAGTGTGTTGTTTCTTTCAAAAATAATTGCGTTGCATTTTGTTAGTAATATTATTTAAATAATTGGCATGTTATTCTATAACATCCACACAAAATCGTAGCCTTTTTAATGTCTGCATGATTTGCTAATTACTTTGAAAATATGGAACTTGCAAATTGCTTACATATATAGTCTTGGTTTTATTCATGAAGTCTTATTTTTCCATGAAATAATCAGACATGGATATCTCTCTTATTTTCAAAGGATAAATTGGTTATCGGGAAAGGACTAAATTAAATGAAACAATGTTTTTACTGTCTTAAAACTTTAGCTCTGATTTATAATGTTTTAAAGATTATTTTGAGTTGAATGTTTTATGTAAAAACAGTGACTTCATACAAATAAAATAATATATTCTTAGGTATGTTTTCTTCTTTATCTCATTTTCTTTCTCTATCATTTTTAACTCTTTCACCCTTCTTCTTTTCCTTTATCTTCATCTTCTTCTTCATCATCTTCTTCAGTCCATATCGTTCTTCTTCTACTGCTGCATCTTAAACATCTTCTTGTTCTTCTTCTATCTCCTCTTTCTTCTTTACTCTCCTTTCATGAATTTCTCCTCTTCACCTCATCCTCTCCCCACTTTTAACTTTCCCATGCTATCGCGTTTTGTTTGTTTTTATTTCAAAGTGAAACTGTAATTAACTTTAACCCTATTCTGATTATCATAACAACTGATGTCTGGATTAATCAAACCGCAAAATTGTTTTAACTACACCGGGCCTCGATTTGGATTAAATATGCACAATTTCAATATAATTCACAATATTTTGTTCAACCAATAAATGGGAAAAAATCCTTAATTTTAAGACTAAAAGATGCATTAATTCACATATTACTCATGTAAATCAAGTTAAACATGACAGCTAAAGTGATTGATCATATAAATATAATGGTTAAAACAATGATTTACACAACCTTCCAAAAACACATCTTCCTCACGCGCGTTTTCATTGCCTAAGGGCTTTATATTCTGGTTTGATTTAAAAAAAGAGATCGCAGTTCCTTGGCAAAAGTATATACACCATGGAATCTAATTTTTCAAGATATGACACACTAATACAAGCCATATAGAAATTTAGCAGGACATCTGCTTGGTGTATTATTGTCTTAGTAACTGGACAATAAATGTCCACGTGCAACATGTATAGAAGAGTCATTTACCTCATAACTTTGTTTATAATTTTGTGTCACTTCAACACTTCCTTTGTCTCAACTTTTCCCTTCATTGTTCCCTGTCTTTGAGAAACACTTTCTGGCCCTATTGTCTTTCAAATTATTTTCCCAAAAACAAAAATAATAGAGTCAAAGTGAGTTTTGTACAACGATTAAAGATTTTATTCTATTACTTAAATGACCGCAGACAGCACGACGTCGTGAGGAGTGACCACTGCCCTAAGATACGGACAGATTCAGCCCTGCCCTTCCGCAAAACATCGCGAAAAAGATAACCCTTTAGCTATATAAAGCAAGCCACAATTCAAGAAAAGACATTGATTCAAAACCCATTCGTTTTACCAACGCTACCCCAAGATTTCCCCTCGAGAATAAAGCCCCCGTAAGTCAAACCCACGAACGCCTAACATACTGACAATAAGTGTGCTCAGAAGATTGCTGAATGCTTAAGTTTATGTGAACTTGAGTTTGAGGAGGTCTTTAGCAGAGGTCTGAATCTGACCAAAGCGTTATGGTCGCTAAACTTGAGTGTTACAGCTTACAAAATGTGATCTGTAAAATGTTTCATCATTTTATCTGGCCTATTCGAGATATACAACCAAGCATCTCGAACTCAAACAAATTAGTTGTATCTCGAATAGGCAAGATAAAATGATGAGACTTTTTACAGATTTTATTTTTCAGAAACATGGCTCAAGTTATTAAAACATATTTTTTCATAAACAATAGCCCAGACTAGGTGATTAAGGCTTCACATATATGTATTATAATCCTGCTTTTTACCAAAGATACATTCTTTTATTCTTTTGTTATCTACTTAATATATATATTTATAACTCTGGGGCCCAGAGTTACTAGTATTTTGATCTCTTTAACTATATATTTGGTTATTTAACAACAATTGACATAAAGTGAACACGATAGACCTAGCATATCTTTAGCTTGACAATCTATCAATACAGATCAACTTATTTTTGTTTATAGTTTGATTATATGGGACTTGTTACTCAAACTAAAAAAAATAGTTTATAGATCATGCAGATTCGAGTCTGGCGACCATCGTATGAACAAACCGTACAAGTTTCAACTCGAGTTAGCTTAAGGGGGTAACAACACCAAAGGACCAAAGGATGGTCAGCCCGCGCCCGCACAATTTTGTATATTTAGATATGGTGCCATTTATTCAGCTGGTGAGGGAATTGTGTCCCAAGCACTGTGTTTTCAAGCTCCTATATCCTCTTCCATCACTCTGACAGTTAAACACCTATCAGCTTTGTTTTTTCTGCTGTTTCCCCCTTGCCAACTGACCAGTCCACTAGTCCGGCCATGAGAACTTGTTTTCGATTTCATTGGCTACTTCGGGACATGAACAACACTTGGAATTGATTTGTATAATCAGAACGGTGAAATTCAAGTTGTTGTGGACATAGACATATCAAGTTTCTTACTTTTTATAGCTTTAATTAAGTGCGTTAAACTTTGTATTTATTAACAAAGCGCTCACTTAAACATTTAAGTGTATTGAATCTGGCGCATGTCCAGCCTTTGACTTGGCTTAGTTTACGCTATTAAAATTCTATACTTAATTCTTTGTGCAACAAAATCTTAATATACATTTTTTTCTGAGACCAGATCCAACAGAATTGTTCTCTATTTTTGTTGTTAGGAAAATAACACAATTAAGCTCACATCAAGAAATAAAGTTCCTAATAAAAACTTGTCAAAAAGGTCTCAAATATACAATCGGGTCTCAAAACAAATAAACAGGTCTCAAATATATAATGACATCTCAAACACAAAGAGAGGTCTCAAACTCTTTAAGATCGAGAGGTTAAAACGACTTTGAAAACTTTCTCTGTGTGAGATGCTATCATGACGAGTTTGAGACCTTTTTGTGTTTGAGATCTTATCGTACGAGTACAAGTTTAAAACTAATGTGCTTAACCGTATTGTATATTTTAGATCTTGTTGTATATTTGAGACCTTTCTCCCTATTTGAGACCCTCTTCTTTATTTGAGACCTTACTGATTATTTTAGACATGGATTTGAGATCTTTATGGTTATAATTTTAAAACAGTTAACTCTAAATCTTAAATACTTTTTACACATTTGAGACCATTTCTTTTGACCCAAACGGCTGCCTATAGTTTTATCGGTAATCCCAGAAAGAAACGAAAACTTTCAGGGCTACCAAAATTGAACAAATAAGTTCGTATTGATTTTCAAGAACAAAATTGAATCTTAAGCAATAATTTAAATAAAAATTAAATAAATAAGTTTATATTCAGAGTTACAATTTTCCTTTTGCTCTAAATATTGCTCTCATTGCTCGAATTTCGTTTCAGATTTTTCAAGCGGATGTCCGAAATTAATATGATGTATACTGTGATTTTGGTCTTGAAGATTTCATGTACGAACCGTATGAATGGACTTTCACTCGTTATATATATATGTACGTTTGTCTTTGAAAAGTAGTTTTTTTAAACAGTTAAAGAACCTTTTGCTATTAAGTCACTTGACAGGGCTACTGTCCAAAGTTCGTCTTGAATAAACAAGATGTCACTTAAAAACTGGACTTAGAGTTAATGTCACTTAAAACTGGACTTAACGTTAACGTCACAAGTTTGCTTTCATGTACCTAAAAACAACATAATATCCTTTAAAAAGCTGAATCTGTAAAAGATTAATGTTTGTCCAGTTAGTCCTGATTGATAGTGTGGATCAAGCTTGTCCTAGACGCGTCTTGGTCAGAGAATAAGGGGGTATTAAGAGATCTGAGTGACCATTGCACCACAGGAAAAGGGTAGGATTTAGACGAACGAACTTCTCGGTGAAGCGCGTGCAGGGAAGTGGGCGGGTACCTTAGGGTTGGAATCTACCGGTGCGACCGGGAAAGGCTGCGTGTACTTGATAGTGGCAACTTTTGTATTAGGAAGTTTTCTTTTCGTGCAGGGTTTAGATTTTAAATCTGTGTGGTGTTGATTTCACACGCTTTCTTTTTCAAGATAGGCGACGAGGATGTACGGGGCTTTGAGATCAACGCGTCCATTAATGTGCATACATCAGTCATAATGTCATAACACAACGAAACGACTTAGCTACAGGCATTTTATAAGAAGATTCAGTGTCAAAAAAATGAAAGAAAAGAACAAAAAAGAAACTTGAGAAAGTAAATTGAATTTTGGTTTCATTTCCCTTATAATACCTAAACTTTTGTACTTTTACGTTTGTCGTGCAAGTAAGATAATTTTTGAAAAATCGAGAAGCGAAATAGCCAATCAAGGCAAATTTGTGTTCATTTTGCGTTTGAAGTTAAATTTGAACAGTTTAAAAAGTTCATCATTGTTGTCAAACTCCAAAGATCGCAGCCCCCCCATAAATAGAGGGCGTAATTTGTTTTCAGAAAAATAATCATGGAATTCTAATGCAAATTCCAAATAATTGTGAAAAGTAGCATTCTTTTGGCTTTCTGTAATGCTTTTTATTATAATTTGTAGTGACGCCTGAGCGAAAAAAAGTATGGAGTTCTTGACGATATACTATACAAAATAGTATATTTTACGATTCAAAATAGTCTGGAACTTATACATCCTGTAGGGAGGGGTGTATTTATTTCTTGAATATCCCATTATGGATAATTATGACAACAACAGGCCTCAAGTTAAATAATTGTTTTTTTTTCAGAACTCTATTCAAAGCTATTATTAAATCACATAAGTCTAAGACAATAAACTTATGAAAATCAAGAAATTACAAAAGTACACCGGCTACCCTAACCGTGTTGTTCTCATGCTCTCGCGTTTATTGACACGCTCTTACATTCAAACAAGTTGAATACAAACAAAAGTAATCATAGCAATTTATTCATTTATTACTTAATTTGAAATGTTTTAGTCTATTGCAAGCGGTCAAGGAAACTCAAGCTAGAATCTGACTGCATTATACCCCGAGGATAAAAATAAAATAAATTTGGATGAACTTGAGGTTGTGGCGATTGCAAATCTAATGGAGCCCACCAACAGCTTCGAGTGATTTTCAGGAGTATCGTAAATAAAGTCACATCAGACATGTATAAAAACGCAATTTTTATTTCCGCGTTCCTCGTCGCTGTGGCAACGATTTGGTCAACCATTACGACACAAACCAATTTTTACCATTCTCGAGGGGTAGACCTAAAGAAAAGACCTTTCAAAGCTAATCACGAGCAGCATAAAACTGTTGCGAGTTTTTGACGCCCAGGGCCCTATAAAAATGACTTTTAGTCAAAAGCTACGTTTTTACGGACCAGTTATATTAGGGAGACCTATTGCAAGTCAGTGACCGCACACATGTTTAAAGTCGAACAGGCAATTCCTGAGCGATTTGACGGCCGAAAAAAGGGTGAACAACCTGACGGTTAAAATGTGGATTATTTTGGCCAAAGCCAGTGTACGCAGCGTTTGCCCGCGATGAGACCGCGTTCAAGCCCTCGGGACTGGAAAGGGTCGCATGGGTTTTGTTTTGAACCGTGCAAGTTAGGCTTTTCCCTCGGCGCTTTAAATACTAACAGTGATCAGCAGCTTATATCCGCATTTTGTTGGTCGGATGATCTGTCTGATACCGTCAATTACACTAAATATTGCCAGGAGAGTCAATCTGGCAACATATCTTTTGCAATCTAAAGATTTTCATCAATTTTTAAAGTATTTAACAACTTGGCTTATTCACTTTTGTCAAAACATCATAAATCGTATTTTGATTTCGTCAAATAATCTCGTCTCACGTGATTTTGTGAGTAATCCGTCCACATTAATGACAAAATGCCCATGTCATCTTTTGAAAGCTGGGGTCGAGGTTGTATGGGTGTGTAAAGGAAGGATACGGTCCGTAAAGCGTCTCGCCTTTATCCCCCCACATCGTCAGCCAAATTCTCCGCAATGATTGGTGGATCATAAAACCCACGTCAATGCCGTGATTGGGCAAGATGCAGCATCAAAATACCCCTGGGGTGTTTTATAACAAAATATGGCATAACACTGTAGTGGTCATCGTACGACAGCTGACCAGCTGAAGTAATACGGTCAATTACATCTTATAAAAGAGTGGTGGTCATCTTTGATAATGATGATGGTGATGATGATGGTGATGGTGATGGGGAAGGGGAAGGGGACGAGTATGATGAGACACGCTTTGGTATGAGGGTTACACCGGCGCGCCCATGCTTGCACGCCCAATTTGTGGTAGTCACCCATCACTAGATGATTAACTGTCAAAATGTATCACAATTTAAACATTATCGACAGATCCCTTAGGCTCTTTTTTAGTTTACTTTGTAGGAAAACATTGATAGGACAATCCTTTCATCGACAAAACTTTCGTTTTGCCTTACAACCCCGCATTAAATGAATTATGAATATCTTTACTTTTGTTTAGAAAGTACTAAGCAAACACAGAGTCAAATAGACAAACAAAAAACAACAAACAACAACAACAAACAAACAATCAAGCAAAAAGAACCAAAACCAAAAAACAAAACAAAACAAAACAAAACAAAACAAAACAAAACAAAACAAAACAAAACAAAACAAAACAAAACAAAACAA
>JAUMTS010006692.1:0-18285 GCA_032273385.1 Ophiopholis aculeata | reverse complement strand
TAAACTTGTTCAATTTAGCTTACCGATTTATACTTCCAACATACATATGGTTGATCAGAGGCATAACACTAATTAGCTTAACTTATATTTATATTAGTTTCGTTTAGGTGTTTATACCTTTAAAACATGTCCGTATTGTCACTGTGACTCGTTATAATGCGCTAGTAGCAATAGTCGTTTCTTTGAAAATGTCAATAAATCCTAATTTACCGAGAAATAATATACATTTATTCATAATGTAAATCAACGCTGTGTTATGACGTCTTCCGTAATCGATTTCACTATAAAGTGCATTCTTTTTTAACTTTAACTACCCAAATACACTTATTGTTAAAAAAAACCTATCCACCCGCCACTAGCACTACGTTCATCAAAATTCCTAAATAATTTTCTTAGATGAATTAAAAACATTCCTTTCTCTCCTACGAGACTGTATTAAAACAGGTTACCTGAAGCCATTCTGCATTTGAGACAAACACGAAGAGTGCCATACCCGAAACAATTTAAAGGTGGCAAATAGGAAGGGGCGAGGCGAGGTGAAACGACCGCACAAGTACAACCGAGAAGCGCTGCCATCGTTAAGAGGTATTGGGCATGCGTCATAGTGAAGACCCCTTACCAGGCCTGTCGGCGCTCCTAACAACTCTCTTCCACTTATTTTTCCGGTTATGCCCTCGATTGTCAAAAATATTTAATTTTTGGATTTGAGACATGTCAATTTTGACTCGTTATAATGCAATAGTCATAGTCGTATCCTTGAAAAATTCAATACATCCTAATTTACCGAGAAAGAATATACATTTATGCGTAATGTAAATCAACGCTGTGTTATGACGTTTCCATAATCGATTCCACTATAAAGTGCATTCTGTTTAAAGGGCTAACTTCACAGTGCCAAATTCGGCAACCTTTTCATATGAGCACTTTATTTAATTTACTTTATTCTTTAACTATTTATGTTCATATTGTAAGGTTCCTTCTTCAACAAACAAAACATACAATAAGCATTACTGTAAAGTAACATGTATGTTGATTTCCCAAGTTTAGCTAGCCCAAAGCTACGTGGTTCGTCTAGAGTGAACCATGAGTAGGTTACACCTTTAACTACACAAATACACTGATTGTTTAAAAAAACCCATTCACCCGCCACCGTGCTCATCAACATTCCAAAATCATTTTCTTAGTTGGTTTAAAAACACCCTTTCTCTCCTGCGGGATCGGATTAAACAACTAAACGGAAGGCATTGTGCATTTGAGACAAACACGAGGAGTGCCAAACCCAAAACAGTTTAAACGTGAGAAAATAGGAAGTAAAAGGCGAGGTGGAACGACCGCACAAGTATAACCGAGTAGCGCTACCATCGTTAAGAGGTATTGGGCCTGTGTCACAGTGAAGACACCTTGTCAGGCTTGTCGGTGCTCCTAACAACTTCCGTCCACTTATTTTCCCGTAAATGCCCTCGATTGTCAACAATATTTAATTTTCGGATTTGACAACAAATTTAGCTCCTGCCTGATCCTATTGCATACTGTGGTCACAAATCTTTCCAAATAGTGCACTTTATTTACAAAAAATATGTTCAAGACACTGATTTTGAAAAATCGATCGGAAAACCTACCAAAATAATTCGAGTCCCGCCCGCCCTTCATCTCTCTCTCTCTCTCTCTCCCAAGTACTACACTACTTTGAAACTGTGAAGGTCAATTCATAAATCCTATTACCTACAACGGTCACTAGAGCATTACCAATACAAGAGTGTCACTCGGTTGAGCTTCACAATATTCATGATCCAATTTTTAAGGCTTTCTTTAACAGGACAAGTTTAGCTGGTGCTGAAGAAGTATTCCGGTATTTTAGCTATCACCCTCAAATCATACAACATTCATATCAGGTGACCAAAATCGCCACTAATGGTCATAAACAAACTCTTGAACTCAAAAAATGAATGACTCTGTGCACTCTTGTCACAAAGTAACAAAACAGTCAAAATTGCAAAAAAATAACCAAAGTGGAACAGACTTTGAATTTCTTAAAAGTATATGTATTATGTAAAAGAAACAGCCTTAATCCTTTTACAGAACTGTTTCGCACAAACTTAAATTATTTATTTTATCCAGCTCTCTTACTGGTGGAGAACTTTACCATTTGGATGATTGTACCTGTATTTTATAACTTGATTTTGACTGATACTACTCACAACTCGAAAATGTTAGAACTAAATTGTAAACAACCATTTAAACTAATTAAGCTAATAATGCATTTTCTAAAACTGCAATAAACACCCCTCTGACCAAATTGGTTGTATACAGTTCGGTCAGACCAAATATTTTGTTTAACAAAATCTTAACAAAGCTAAAAGTAGAATGCATTTAGCTATGCAAACTTTGCAAACAAATTATGTAACGTTATTTTCACAGTGAAAAAAAGCAATTTAATTTTTGGTATTCCTGGGACACCCGGTAGTAAAATGTTTTCAGACCTTACGTAAGTAGTATATACATCATATAACTTACACCTTTATCTTCTAAATAAATTGAATTATTACAAATATATAATTTTCACATTTTAATTCACAAGAAAACGTAGCGAAAAAATCATTAAGCGTATATTTAACTGGCATAGGTACATATAATTTGCTCAACCTTTCGAACTTTATTGCAAGACGACTTTAAAAAAAAAAATGAATTTATCCGGCATTTGACTGATATGGTTTCTGTTAAATATGATTCCTGATGTAAACTTCAATTTATGCTCCAAGGAGCAACGGATGAGTAAGAATTTGGTAAAGTCAAATTTTGCGTTGAAATATTTGTTGTTGATATACTTATTTATTTAGTAATAAACATTTACTCTAGCTCACAACTCTTTAGCCATTATATGTGGTAAACGCTGACCTTGCTTTCTATATAACAATACCTCAACGAAAAGCTATACATGAAGCCATAAAAAGCAACCTTTCTTCGTTAACATTCATTCTAAACTAAAGGACACACACACCGGGACACACACACACCCCCACACACACCGACACACCGACACACGCCAGCCATTTATGTTACAAGTTACTCAATTTCGAGGCCCTTTGAAAGGCCAAAAATTCGGTTTGAATATTATAAAAAACTCTATTTCAAATCATATTCAAACTGCTTCTAGAAAATCTGCTTTCAAACTAATCTGGAACAGGATTTAAAACAAATTTTGAACAAGAAACACACCATTTTGTATACTTCTAAAAACAACATAGCATTTTTTTTGTCTGAATGTCACCTTCATTAAAAGTTCAATTATTACTCATTTGGTGAAATTCTTAAATTTTAAATGTTAATAACTTTGGAGTAAAATGTTGGCTCAACATATCCATATTAATTTACAGCTTTGCATTCAAGTTTTTAATCGCTTGAAATGGAAAAGGATTTGTAGTAAAAAACAAAATATGCTCATACGTAAGGTTAAACATAATGGTCAGTTTGGATCACCCTGACAAGAATCGTAATGATTTTACCATCAATGTAAATATAGTTCATGCATAACATTAACTAATCTAAAAAGACAGAGATCAAGTAAATGGAGCGTATTAAACAGTGCAAGAAACAAAAAAATGAAAAATATGTATGTCACATTTCTCCTGCTTGCAATACGGTATGTGAACCATAATTTGGTTGAGAAAATCACATTCTTTGCCACTTTTTTTTAATTGCAAATGATTTTTTAACCATTTAATCTGTTTTAAATGAATGTTGTCTTTAAAATACAGTAACAAAAGTCAACGGCAAATATAAATCAGGTCATAGTAACTAATTTCAAATGCCGTGACAAATTGACTATCAAATAGATATTACTAAGAATAAACGTTATACAATACAACCGATACAAACAAAAACAATACACGTTACAATTAGCTAACGCCCCATTTACTTTGAATACTACAGGGTTCGATATGCGTAAAATTGCATATTAATGGTGTCGGACGCAATGGCCGTGAAAAAAACCAATTATTCTCATGAGAAAAGAAAGGTTATATATATAGGAGGTGATATGAAACTGTATCGCCCCTGACTGTTACTATAACCTACTGAGAATTAATATCAAACACTATTGACCTACACGTAAATGTATGACATCAGAGAGGTACTGGTATCTTTGCATCTGCGCAGCGGATCAAACATGCCAACTTTTCTAACGAACTAAAGCGCTCTATGGAACCTTTAACATTATAATGAAACAGCAAGGAGATATGTTAGGCTAAGGGGCATGCATACTAAAGCGTTATGGATAATACCGTGGGATAGAGGCATATTAGATGGTTAAAGGAACCGTGCCCAGTCAATATGATGGGTGAGGGCAGGCTGACGTACTTGCCAAGTGCTTCGCAGCATAATTTATTTGATGGAGTAAGTTTCTCTCATCTGTCGTGACGTAATCTGCTGGTAGTCGCAGACTCGACAGAGGCCAGCTTTTCACAACGCTGGAGCCGAACAGCGGTTTTTGAGTATAATATTACAGCTGCGAAATATTGCCGCCTAACTCCAGCGACTCATCCAGCTGAGTTTTCTTTATTAGTTTTTATATGTATTGCTTATTCAAACGGGACTCTTATTCAATAGGAAAATATAGATGCCCGTTGCATGCAGTACAGGGAAACATGCAATGAAAGGTGAAAGGCACATGTGGAAAAGAAAAGAATCGCGAAACAGCTGTGAAGTGGAAGAAAAGATCCTAAAGATGGAAATAATGTATTACATTGGAGATTATTTAAAGTGATATTTCCAGAAGTGCTTATTTATTACTTGGAATATAACGTATGGATGCTGTTACATTACAAAAGGCGCAATTTCCGATAATGAGCAATTACATAAGTGTTAAGGAGGAGCTGTTAGCGCGTATACCTTCACAAGCGGAGGCTGTAAACCACTGTTTAAATGTTAACTTTTACTCAAGCACTATGTAAAGGGAAATAGATTGTGAGGAATTGCTAACTTTCCGCAACGGATCAAGCAACTTCTAACCTATAATTGGATACCAATACTTGTGATATGGAACTTATATATAACTATGCATCTTTTGCTAATTGCCGTAGACGCAAAGCCCCGGGATGCAATGCTTTTTCTTACAATTACAGATATGCAACCGATGCTAAATGATATTTGACGACGAAACATATCATCTGTGTTTTCCAAAAGTGAAATAAAATCTTTTATGTGTGTGAATTCAATCAATTTTCAATTTTGCCATGGAACCAACACCGAGTGAGCGAGAAAATTTCCCCGATGTTCCAGACGGTACGATAACATCCGATCAACTCTTCGATATTGACGAAGAAGTTACCGAGATCCAGCCAAAAAAGTTGGGTTTCTTGAAAACATGCCTCAAATACTTTCGCCTTTTCTTACAAGCATTGTTTTCTTATGTCGGATTGACTGCTATTCTTGTTGGTTATCTATTTTTAGGCGCCATAGTTTTTAGTGCAATAGAAGCTCCCGCGGAAATAAGAATAAGAGATGGTATAAGAATCAAAAAAGAAAAGTTCTTTCGCGAATTTTACGATCAAATTAACAAAACTTCAAGAGATAATTGGACTTCAATGGCTCTTTTACAACTTTCTACAATAGAGAGAGAATCTAAATCTCATTACTATATATTTGACGAGGAGGGTGGTGAGGCGACGACAAAATGGACATTTTTTGGTTCCATGCTGTTTTCTCTTACTGTAGTTAGCACCATAGGTAAGTACCATCAAAAGCATAAGGACAGATAATGAAATTAACAATCTCCCAAAACACAAGATTGTACCCAAGGCATTTAAGGATTCGTGCTAAGCTCCTTTTAGTTTCAAGATTTTATAGTAGAAGTATAAGAGTGAGTAGCATACTTAATGTACGACATGACTCATTTTAAATAGGTGTAACACGATTAGCGCTCTAAATATATCTAATTATTTAAAATACGTTATGCACTGCATGTTTGGTTGTATTTGATAACACGTTTTCAACACATGGGCAGACAGTATTCATTGGCATAAAAACAAAATTTAAAAGTTTAGAACCCTTTAAAGTGATGGCACATGACACTTTGTTTGAGTACTTTACTTTCAATTGCATTGAAGTTTAAACAAATTGTAATTATCTTACCTTGAAAATATGGTACTTTAATAAAAAAGTAAAACAGATTTTAGGTATCTGACCTTGAAAATATGATACGTTGATAAAAATGTATGTTAGTTACAAGCTAAGCACATCTCAGGAAAAAAGTTCATATAAGTAGAAGACAGGTGAATCGATTAAGTGCCCGATCACTTGGCACATATGTATATCTTACGCCAAGGCTTATTCAATTAGCAGCTTATCAAAGAATTAGTTCAGCAGAATTAATGCATGTTGAAGGTCACTTATCAAGCCACTTAATGGTGAAAAACCGTGTGCTTTATTCTTTCAGTGGAATACGGAGCTGGTTAAACAAAACATCGATGTCCAGAATAAACCTTAATACCCATGTCCACACATATTTAGAATATGAAAGATCCTATTTTAATACAATATCGATAACATTACTATTTGTAAGTTTTATGTATATAGAAAAATGGATATCGTTTGTAGAATTGCACGTAGAAGATCTTTCAGTATAATGCATAGAAGGCCGCCATTTTTTAATATTATGTACGATTGACCTGAGCGCCATATTTGTTGACCCGGGAGCTCCAGACTGGCGTGGTCATCTTCAGGTTTGGTTGACTTCTTGGTTCTACAGTACGCAACTTTTGAAACATCGCCACAAACAATAAGTAGCTTAGAAATCATTTATATTTATAAATTATTCGGTTATAAAAAATAATGTTACCTCCTTTACTTTTACTCTAAAAAGGGCAAAAACAAACAGACAATACACTTCATAATCCTTTTACTACGATATAGATTATATCATTATTATGACAAATACCCCATTTGCTTAGTTTGTAAGGATAAAGACAATTGAACATCTGTTTTTATTGACATAATTGACATGGTGGGTTTTCTGCTCCTTTCAAAAAACGACGTACATAATTTGGAATCAAATCTTACCAAGATAATAAGGAACTTCGTTAATGTTTTGATTGGATAATGACTGAAAAGTGTTCTTCATTACATCTGTGATTTACCCTACCAAAAATAACATTATGAAACAATATTAAATGATAATAATGTTTCACCATTAACATGATCTATACAAGCGGTTGCGAATTTACATCTTTAATAATGACAGTCCATCATCACTTTCCTATATATTTTGGATGTACAATTAAGTATAGTACTAGTGTTACATGTTTATGCTGTCTGTGTTACTTCACATCAAATGTTAATGCTTGAATATTCCTTATCTTCAATTAGTAACTGTGTGGGTATCAATGGACTTTTGACAATCTTAAAGCTTAGAAGCTTGCAGTGTTTCAAATATATATTGCTTAATTGCCTGTGATTGCATTATACTGCTGACAAATCAAGACATTGCTTTAGATTGTTTTATTCAGATTATTTTTCATACGATTTTTGTGTGTTTCATCTCTGCTGCATCATTTGCCTGAAATGATTTTAATTGGTCTTGTATGTAAAATAGCGAGACATAATTTTTGTCGTAATACCCAGATGAATACGTTGATGACGTGAATTAAAGCATCTGCTTTACTTGGGGACGAGACCAAGCCCAGCCGCCGCATCTTGGCTGACCAAAGCTTAGTATTGTAAGATTCGCCTCACATTCTACAGTGGACTGCAGCTAAGCTTTACTCTAGTATTAACTAGTCAGTTTGTGAGACCAACCTGCAGGAGTCTGATTTACCTGGTTTTGAATCTTTTGGAAATTCTATTCATGTAGCTCACGATTTTCGTATAATTTGTTATATTTAGTGTAAACATTTGAGAAAAAAAAGTTTTAAGTATAAAATAAACTGATACTAAAATAGCTTTTATTTCGTCTAACATTAGTGCCTCTTAAATCAAAAGTTGAAACAAAGGTTTATAAAACGATGCGTGACATGAATGTGTAATGAATAACCTAGCAAGGACACAAGGAAGTAAGCATTTGCACAATTACGTAGTTCTCTAAGTGACGACTTAACTCAACTTAATCAATGATGGTCAATTTTATTTCCTCTACAACCTTCTAAAGTGAACACTGAAATTAAGAAAATGTTTAGAATTTCCTTCTTTCTGGAAAGGTTCCATTTGTAAGCAGAAATTTAATGAATTTGTATTCGTTTACCCTTAGGGCATATTGGTTTGATTCCCTAACACGAATATATTTATAAGAATAAGCACCTAGTCATGTTAACTCTGTACTTATCGAATGAAAAGTCAATAGGTGGCCTTCATGCGTAGTAAAGTAACTCGACCACATTCGTGTTAACTTGCAAATACACAGTTAAATTTGATCACTAACCGGATATATAGGGAGTACAATTGTTATTGAAATTCACAGTTGGAATATTGATAAAGTGGAGTCGTTTTTTGCAGTCTTTTTGAAATTGTCTAGTTACGCAATGCTTTTTAACTCCCTCGTGGTCATAGTCCAGATACTCGATGCTTTTTTAGCCTTTTGTGTTATCAGCTTTTTATCAACTATTTTTTGTTGTTAGTCTAGATACTCGACTCTTTCTTGTTTTATACTAGTATGCTATACCACATATGTTGTGTCAAAAAAGGGAAATTCATTTTCATCGTCATATAATATGATATGAAAATCCAAAAAAGAGAACCAACTTGTAAGTCAGTCACTTATCTTTGACATCTTTTGACACTTAAAGATAAGCTCGTTTATATAAAACACTTAACTAAAATTCGTTTGTTTTCTATTAGTTTGAAGCAAATACTCGAACTTGATTGAGTCTCGTTAACCTATCTCATATGACATACTAATTCTAGTGACCAGACTAACATAAACTATAAATTGTTTGCGAATGTTGGAAAGTATAAGGTAACATATTTCGAGAGAAACACCAGGTCATTAAATGAAATTTTATTGTCAAGTGACAAGTCGTTGATAGTATGAAATCGATTTAAAAAAAAGCAAATCTTACACAATGTAGTGACATCGTCTTGTTTTTGAAATCAATGAATTATTCACCATGTTTTGTAACGGCGTTTGCCTTAATAACACATATTTGTCTTGAGTAATTGCCTAATAAGTAAAAGTCACTTTAAGTTAAATAATATCAATCGACTGAAAAGGCTACGATAAAGTACTGCAGCAATAAATGTGTTTAAGCTTTTGATAAATCACAAGACCTTGTAGATTATGTCCTACGTCACACAAAAGACCTCAAAAGCAAGAAAATAAACAGATCACCATAGCAAATTACTGCACTTGAAATTTCTTTGCTAGGGTTTTACCTTGAGAAATAATGCAGGCTTTGTAATAGAAAAGAACATTTACGAGAAGAAATGTGGTGAAATGAAGCGGATAAACTATCTCTTAGGATTATAAGCGCTGTTGCGCTTATGCCTCATTAAGTATCCATTTAGATTGGTAATATCTCTCTTAGTATTACACGGGAGAAACAGTAAAGTTATGTAATACTGGCTAAAAATGGCTAGATATAACTACATTATTATGAGGAAGAGGTAGGGAAGTATCCTTGATTTGATGTTTACTGATTGCAAA
Source organism: Ophiopholis aculeata (assembly GCA_032273385.1). NCBI lineage: Eukaryota > Metazoa > Echinodermata > Ophiuroidea > Amphilepidida > Ophiactidae > Ophiopholis > Ophiopholis aculeata. The sequence goes on along the minus strand of JAUMTS010006692.1, from coordinate 8,654 downwards.
TTAATAACAATTAGTATAATGAATATATCAATGTATTATAAAGTGCAACTTGAGTGTCTAGATAATCGGTTTATGACATTTATGAATTTTGTACCGTTTTGTACCGTTTTTCATTACAGTTTTTGGCTTAGAAACCCATTATTCTTGAGTAATAGCTTAAGTACCAGTCATTTTAAAATGAATAACACCACTATAAGGTAAAGTGCTGTTACAATGCACGTCTTTACGTTTTGATAAATAAGAAGGCCTTGTAGATAATAAAAGGATTGATACTCTACGTACATCACACAAAAAGCCATCGAAAGTAAGAAAACAAGCATCTCATCATAGCGATATTCCTGCACTTGAAATGTCTTTGCAAGAGATTTACCTTGAGAAATAATCCAGTCTTTTCAATAGAATATAACAATTACCAGGAGACATACAATGAAATAAACCGGGTGAACAATCTCTTATAATTATGAGCACTGTGTCGCTTATGCCTCATTTAGTATCACTATTTGCCTGTTTAGATTTGTAACATCTCTATTACACGAAAAAAAACCCCAGTAAAGTTGGGTAATAGATCGCTACATATATCTATTATGAGGGAGAGGTAGGGCAGTGTCCTCTATTTGCTATTGACTGATTGTAAATTAATAATAATTAGTATAATGACTAAATCAATTTATTATGAAGTACAATGTATCAACGTCTAGATAATAATTTATGAAATTTATGAATTTTGTACCGTTTTTCATTGCGGTTTTTGGCCTAGAAACACATTGTTTTTGGGTAATGGCTTAAGTACTGGTCATTATAAAACGAATATTACCAATATACTAAGAATGCTAGGTTAAAGTACTGTTACAATGCACGTCCTTACGTTTTGATAAATTAGAAGACCTTGTAGATGATGTAATGATCAATCATCTAGGTACATCACACAAAAAAGGACTGATAGTAAGAAATCAAGCATCTAATCATTGGAAATTCCTGCACTTCAAATGTTTTTGTTAGAGTTTTACCTTGAGAAATCCAGGCTTTTCAATAGAAAATAACAATTTCCAGGAGACAAATGGTGAAATGAAGCGGATAAATGATCTTTTAGGATTATGAGCACGGTCGCGCTTATGCCTCATTTAGTACCACTATTTACCTGTTTAGATTTATAATATCTCCATTACATGCGGAAAACAGCAAAGATGAGGTAGGTATCTCTTTTATGATGGTAGGGATGGGAAGTTTCCTCTTGTTAAACGCGATTTATGGCAGATTACTAACAATTAGTATGATGACTATGTCACATAATTATGGACAACGATTTATTGAGTGTCTAGATAATTGGTTGAGGATATTAATGAATTTTAATTTTTTTTTTTCATCACGGCTTTGGCCTTTTGTTTTTGACTAATGACCAAAGTAACTGTCATTTTAAGCTGAATAATCTCAATCTAATGAGAAAGCTGCGATAACGTGCTGCAAAAATGAATGTCCTTACGTTTTGATAAATCATAAGACTTTGTAGATAGTGAAAGGATAGACATTCCAAAACACAAGCAATTGTCTGCGCTTCAAACGTCTTCGCTGGAGTTTTACAGTGAGAGATAATCCAGGCTTTTTTAACAGAAAATATCAACTACGAGAAGACATATGGTGAAATGAGGCGGATACACCATCCCTAAGGATTATGAGCACTGTCGCGCTTATGCTTCATTTACTATCCATATTTACCTGTTTAGATTTGTAATATCTTTATTACGTGCGCAAACAGCAAAGATGAGGTAATAAGGACTAAAATTGCTTGATACGCCTTTCAGAAATGTTTATGATAGAACAGTAGGGCATTTTAGTTTCCTCTTTTTGGTAATGATTGATTGTAACAACTAGTAATCAGTATGATTACCATATACATATTTTATGAAGTACAAAATAAGCGAGTGTCTAGATAATATGTGTTAATTTATCATCTTTTCTACTCCATAGGATATGAATGATTTTTTATGATTTGTATATAAATCAGTTATTTTTCACAACCCTATAAGAGATGTTAGTAGGTATCCCTTATTGTAGTCACTGTTTTCAATATATTAGAAACGCCATTTGGAAATACAAAGATGACTATTATAGTCATTATGCTTTTATCAAGTAAAGTAGTTATTAATTTATCTCTAAAAGTATTGACGAATGGCAATAAAACGATGAATCCATCATGGATAACAGATTTCTGAAAGAAGACGGCAATTTGGTTTTCAAATTGTTAAATTTGATTATACATTTTTACCTTGAGGAAACAAACGTATACATTTGTTGGTAATTGCTATAATTGATTGTTAAAAAAAGGAAATGAACATTCCAATAATTCATTTTGCAATATAGTACTTACGAAAAATCATTACGTTTGTCAAACGCTTGAACGTAAACGACAGTAAGTATAGTATAACTATGGAACTGTATAATTGCTATAATTGATTGTTAGAAATTAATTGCTGTAATTAATTGTTAGAAATACAATGAATATTTCAATAATTGGTTTTGAAATTGAATATTTAAGAACATTCATCAGAGCTACGTTTGTCAAACTCGTGGAACATAAACTGTAGTAAATATAACAACCAAGGCACCCTCAAGTCCAAAACCCTGACATAAAATTGTTTAATGTTTACCTAAAGGGCACCAGGATGTATGGGTATATCAATGAATTGATACAATAAATATGCCGGCCAAAGAGCTTTATATATGTGAACTTTGCACAACATATTAACTTAAAAAACCCTTTGTACCAATTTAGGAGTTTGCCTTTCAAATAGAAAAGCCCAGTAGAAGGAGATTGGAACTAGCGTTAAATTGTAATACTACCATACTCCACTTCTACACATTATAGTGATTCATTCTAATGCATTCCAGGAAAAGAAAGGTATTCTTCCAATTTGAAAACAAAAACCAAATTGAATATAAGGAATCAATCAAACGTACATTTTGTACGTCACAAAATTAAGTCACGGGATTCTTTGAATGTGACATGATTGTTTCTATTTTCAAAAAAATTCTCTGAATTTGTTGGGATACCGTGGTGTCCATTAATTATACACGCACTAGTACCCACACTTTCTATTTCATGGTAATTTCATACAACGTTGCTCTAATTCATTGCTACCCAAATCTCATTATTAGAACATTACAGATTGGTACAATTACCACCTACAATTGACATGTGTTTGGTTTTGGCGACAATGTTTTCTTAATGCTCTACATACAACCAAAAACGAAATACAAACGTGATTGAAGAAACAAAAAACAAACAAACGAAAACTCATAACCTGAGGCATTGATAATGGGGATATTACAGGTTACTCTCAATGTATACCGAAAACATTAGGATAATAGATGGATGTGAAGCATAATCAGTCGTTTTACGTAGCTTCTGAGTAGGATATCAAGACATGATGTACAATCTCAGTTTGATGAGGTAAATAATTGCCTGGGCTGCTCACTTAGTCTTCTTGAGACTGTAGTATGTATGTTTACTATCTTCAAAGGCTGTAAAACGAGACGTAAATTTAATACATCACAAAAATAATAGATCGGATTCTCTGAATTGCTTGAAATGACTTTTATTTATGTTTTCAATCATGTCCGTTAATTTGTTTAGATACCTTGGTATCCATCATTAATACACGTACTATCACCCCATTTTCCATTTCACGGTTATTTAATACATCATTTTGTACACCAAAGGCTTTATAAAAACAGGTGGTATCATTTAATTAATATTGCTCTAGTTTATAACTTCGTCCATCTCCTTGTCATAAGTATACAGATTGGAACAATTAACATCAGACTAAAATGATGTATTTACCTGTAAAGGTGTCATATCAAAACACTGGTGATCTCACTTCAATAATATTGCTCTAATTTTATATCAACATCCATCTATTTTTCGTAAACTCACAGATTGAAACAATTACCATCATACTCACAGTACAGGATATATTTACGTAAGAAGACATCATTAGCCACATGTAGGTCCACAATTATTTAATTTACGTTGGTTTGCAATTACATATGCCAGACAGAATCCTTTAATTTTTACAATGTTTGAACAAATATGATTTAAGTATTTGACCTTCATTTTCTGTTTTCTCTTAGATGTAATGTGTTATTTCAGAAGTTAATTGCACATCCCCAAAAAGAAGACATGAATATTTTTGCTGAAAATTTCCAAACGACAAATATTGGTTAAATATTTAGGAAACATATGTCTTCTTTAGGTGGTGCATGGTGTACCATTAATTTCTGGAATAGCCCATTATACTGAATTACACCTCAATTGTTCCCTAATTGTTTTGTTGACAAATTAAAAAACCGAAAGCAAATGCGCAGCTTTTCCCAATATTTTAAGAATGTTCTCAACCATTCCAATGTTTTGTAAATGTTCTACATACAATCAACTTAATATTTTGCGCTTTCTGCTTTCCCGTGCATATTATACTGAATACCGTTGCAATTGACCAGTGTTTTTCGTCGACAAATGAGAAAACTAATGGTTCAATCTCTGCCTCAAAAGATTCTAAAGAGTGTTTAACCATTCCAATATTTTCTTAATGTTCTACATACAACCGAAAACGAAATACAAACGTGGTTGAAAAAGTAAAAGACAAACTTACAAAAACCCATAACCCCAGGCAGCGATAATGGGGAAATTACAGACTATTCGCAATCGGGAAAACAGAAAACATGGCCTCTGAGTAAGATATCAAGGCATGATGAGGTGAATAATTGTCTGGGCTGCTCACTAGTGTTCGTGAGACTGTAGTATGTATGTTCATTAATAATAAAAGCTGTAAAAATACGAGACGTAAATTTAAGACATCACAACAATAATTGACTGGATTCTCTGAATAGCTTGCAATGACATTTAAAAAACAATCACTTTTGTTAATCTGTTGGGATATCTTTGTGTTCCTCATCAACACACCCTATTACCCCCACTTTTTATTTCAGGGTAATTTGATACATCATTAAGCACATCACCATATCATATCCATCATTACAAGAATTATAAAAACACAGGTGTTATCACTTCAATATACTTGCTCCAGTTTAAAACTACGTCTATATCATTATCAAAACTAATTGTTTTGCCACGTTTATCTTCTTGTCACAAATGCACAGATTTGAACAATAACCATCATACTCAAAGTGATATATTTACCTATGAAGTGTCATATAAATATTACTCTAAATTATATATTATTACGTCCATCTCATTTGTGAGAAATTTACAGATTGGAACGGTTACCATCATGATATATTATTTGGAAAGGTGTGCTAATTTATATCTACATCCATCTCTTTGTCATAAATTCACAGATTACAACAATTACCATCATACCAACGTTGGTATATTTCCCTGGGAAGTTTTCAAATTAACCACAGTTGATCTCAATACAAAAGTATTGCTCTAATTTAATTACCCGTCCATATTGTTGTCAGAAATTAACAGATTGTAACAATTATCATCAACATTTTAAGTGATATATTTACCTATGAAGGTGTCATATAAAAACAAAGGTGATCTTATTTCAATGATATTGCTCTAATTTATTACCAAGTCCCTATCATTTTAAGAAATTAACAAGTTGGAACGATTACCATCACACCGAAATGATGTTAATATCTGGGAGGGTTCCATTTGTCACACGTAGTGACCCACATTTTTAAATTTACTTTGGTTTTCAATTACATAGATCCAGACAGAAGCCTTAAATTGTTAACAATGTTTAAACAATGTTTATACAAACATTATTTGAGCAGTTGACTTCAATTTTTGCTTTCTGTTCCATTACACGGTGAATATCATCGGACTCGTTCAATGTTTCCTTTCTTACCACAAATGAGAAAACTAATGTTAAATCGCTGCCTCTAAAGCTATATTAAATGGTGTCATTAATTCCAATCTGTTCTAATTGTTCTACATACAATCACCATGTTATCTCTCTAACTTGTCGCTAAATATTTGCCAACTCGCATTCTTCGCTCTGGAAATAAACAAATACAACTACTTTTAAATATAAGAACTGCTAAAAATGTTTCTGTTTCAAAAAAAGAAGAAGTTAAATACACATCTTATGTCAGAATCACTCTATGATGTTAAAGTTACTTAGATATGTGCCATGTATTACTATGTATTTTTATGTTATCGTTATTTTAAATATTAGTGTCTTGAGTGCCCTTTTAACAGGGTGGATATGAGCCTTGTTGAATTATTATTATTATTATTTAACAACGTCACTAACTACGTGAGTTTAGATAAAACAGATTACCCAAGGCAGAGATAAATGGGATATTACAGAGTATTTGCAATCAGGCAAACATCAAAATATCGATATAAATAGACGGATACAAAGCCTAATCAGACGGTTAACATGGCCTTTGAGTAGGATATCAAGACACGATTCAACCTGAACTAGAGGTAAATACTTGTTTGGACTGCTCACCTAGTGTTTATTTAACAGTTGGGCTTAAGTGCAATATATATTAAGACAGTATTGATGAAAAACTGAAAGTAAATGTGAAACATCACAACAATGAATCATGGGATTCTCTGAACGTTATGCGATGGGCGATGGCATTTATTTCTGTTTGTAATTATGTCCGTTATTTTATTGGGATACCTTGCCTTGGTGTCCATCATCAATACACGCACTATTACTCCCACCTTCCATTTCATGGTAATTTGATACACCATTTAGTACATCACCATATCTATCATGGCAGGAATTATACAAAAAATACCAGGTGATATCACTTCAATAACATTGGCCCAATTTATTGCTACATCTATATTATTATCAACACGTTACAGATCAGAACAATTGCTATCATACTAAAATGAGTACCTTCGTAAGGTATGATTCGTTTCATTTCAATATTGTTGCTCTAATTGTTTTGCCACGTGCATCTCCTTGTCATAAATTTACAGATTCGAACAATACTATCATCCCAAAATGATGCAAGTACCTGAGAAGGTACCATTTGCCACATGCAGTGACCCAAATTGGTTATTTACTTTGGTTTCAATTACATAGATCCAGACAGAATCCTTATTTTTTTACAATGTTTAAACAATGTTTCAATACAAACATTATTTGACTAGTTGACCTCATTTTCTGGTTTCTCTTTCATTACATGGTTTATATCATCGAAATCATTAAATGTTTCTTTTCTTACCACAAATGAGAAAACTAATGTTAAACCACTGCCTCTAAAGCTATACAAATTTACACAGCCATTCCAAAACTTTTCTTAATGTTTTACCTACAACCAACAACGTCAATAACTACGTATGTTTAGATAAATTACATAACCCAAGGCAGCGATAATGGGATGTTACAGAGTATTCGCAGCAGTCATACTGAAAACACTGAGATAATAGATGGAAGTGAAGCCTAATCAGACGTTTTACGTAGCTTCTGAGTAGGATATCAAGACATGATGAGCAATCTCAATTTGATGAGGTAAATCTTTGTCTAGGCTGCTAAACCTATTGATTATTAGACTGCTCTGTATATGCTCATTATGTATTACGGCAATGCATATAAGTTCAAACAACGTCAACCAAGCCCAACTAAAAATATCAACAAACTACAATGTATTAGACCTGATAAATTAAAAACCAACAAGTTTTGCCTTCTTTTTGAGTCCATTTAATGTCACGAACAAATTCAGATGAACAGTTTACATTTTTCTAATACATAATCGATACTTGAATTTTTCTGAAGGTTACTGTATGACCTTTTAAAAATGGAACATGTAATTAGTGAATTCCGGTAAAAAAACGTGTTGGTATTGTTCATAATAAACCATTGAAATTACACATTTATATTTAAATTAGAATACAAGCATTACAACACATTGGCGTTTATTGATACTGTTCATAAACTAAAACGTATATTCCAATGAGATTGACAATGTATACTGCGCCAGTTTGAGTTTCTCCTTTTTTGACAGCCCTCAAATTTCACACCGGTCTAGATAAAATAAATAAATAAATAAATAAGTGGCATTTTTATAGCGCCTAAGCAAGGATTGATCTAAGCGCTTTACAAAAGTCTTAAAGTACAACATCTTAATCTACATCTTATGCTACACAATTATATACAATAACTTAAAGTCTACAAAACATGCAATTATTTTGGAAATAAATGAGTATTCCATTTTGATTTGAAAGTGGCAAGACTTTGAGAGGAACGAAGTGATTTTGGTAATGCGTTCCAAAGATCCGGCACAGAATTAAAAAAGGCTTTGTCTCCATAGTTTGTGTGAGTTCTGTTGTACGCCAAGAGATTTCCATCTGTATGTGATCGTAGCTACGTGCCACCTGCACTGAAATTGTGAGGCTTAAGAAGATTTTGAAGATATTGAGGGGTAGTTCAAGTTTGTTTTTATATCCAAGAATAAGCAGCTTATAAATGATTCGTGTGCGTACCGGTAGCCAGTACAGGTCTTTCAGCAGGGGGTTGTGTGTTCTTTTCTGTTTACTTTGAAAGTCAGTCTGGCAGCTCTGTTTTGAGTTTTCTGAAGTTTCTGTGCATCTTTTGACGTTATTCCATACAATAATGAGTTACAATAGTCAATACAAGAAATAACAAGTGAACACACCGCATAATTAC
>JAUMTS010006581.1:0-11670 GCA_032273385.1 Ophiopholis aculeata | reverse complement strand
AACATGTGCGTAACGATTACGTGCAAGCCATAAATTTAAGTTAGTCCACTGTCCAACTCACAAAGATGTCCCAAGAAATGTCCCAGGAGTCCAGACAGCTGCACAGGCAAATACAGGATGCTGTCCAAGAAATATCCAAGGATTCCACACAGTAACACCAGCAGACACAAGAGACTCTCCAAGGGAGAAGAAGGTTTATATAAACCTTTCTTAGATAGCTGCTGCTCACTGACCAAGAGATCCAAACTTGACAAGCTGAATACATCTGTTGAAACTTTATTACTGCCTCGTGATAGTAATCATTCAGCATGTTTGGTAAATTTCATAACAACAAAGAGTAGACTATCTATCATCAGCACAGATTTTGTAAGCCTATTTAATTTTTCACTTAAAACCATTTCAGGTGATAACCTTTTGATCCTACTCGTAGGTCTACACCCACTACAACGGTTGAAATAGAAATGATCTATGGAAGCAAGAAGAAGCGACATCGTGCGGTACTTGATTTTTTACTGACATATGTAATTTAACATTTTGCAAATCTAAATGTAGGTCCTTCAAGATGAGTTGTCCTGCTTTCATATATGCAAGCGTTGATCGGAAAAAAGACAAAATGGTTATTCAATCGGTTGATCACAACTATAACCATGAAGTTGGGGAACACCTTTTCAAACGCTATCCTGAACAGCGAAGACTAGATGAAACTAGCCTCTCTACCGTAAAGGAGATGCTATAAGTGAAAGTCAAAGTGTTGTACCTGCAATGGATATACTCACACAGCTGCAAGAGAAGGCGTACGCTTATCAGGTTTTCGGAGATCGAGAGTTTCTGATGGTGGAAACCTTTCATAATGAGGTTTATAAGGAAGATCCTCACAGAATAATAAAAAAAGGTTGATCATTTGCATGCTTCTGTTCTTTTTAACTGTTGTTCCATTAACGTAATCCAAATAGACTTGATGAACTCCAGTGAAGAGACATGTGATGCAAACTCAGATTCCGAGTAAAAATTAAGACAGCAGGTTGATAAATTTCATATGGAACTCCAAACTCAATAGTCATCTACTTCATCTTCAAGTACTAGCTAAGGATCAAATTCTTTAGATACACCTTCAACTTCCCATGATTCAAAACCAGGAATATTCAAAAAGCGCAAAGCTGATTCAAGCAGCAAATCAGTAGAAGAGTGCACAATATGTGGCATAGCCTTTGCAGGATGCCTTTTAGCTTAACTGCCAGTCCAAGAAAAAAATAGGGGCTCGTGTTCATACTGGGCACACACCACGTGCATGGGTATTTATTACGCCCAAACAAGGGATAAATTGGATAAATTGAAAAATGTTACAATTATTTTGCCTGTTAACATGTTTTGGAATGAAAAACAAAAGCTTAATTTGAGTGAAAAATGTTTTGAGAAGTGAATACTTCTCATTAAGTGTTGAAAAACTCAATGAATACCAAGTTATCCACTATCAGCTGAGGTACAGGAAAGCCTCATAAAACTTGCCAGTGTCAAAGCTTCTGTAGGAAACTTCTTTTACTATGATACATATTTTCCTTTTAAAACTACTTCACACTTATTATTTTTCCTTATTTAGTGATTAGATTTTTTATTTTATTATCATGGTTTTGTAAGCATTGTTTTTAAAATTATTTAAAATTATATTTGATATTACTGTAATAATAGGGTGTCATCTGCTACACGCCTGGCATTATGGATTATAATATAATTATAAATTAACTTATTATTTAATAATGTTTATTTATATTTCGTATTGTAATTTGTTTGAGATGGAACCAACAAAAAACGATTGATATGTCCTCGCATACACCAAAGATCAGATACAGGCCAAAGAGACCTTTACACAAGGACAGTCAAGCAACCTCTCTCTGCAAGCTTCAGATCAGGCATGATTACTGCTGTTAATCTCAAATCAGTAAGCACAAGAGACAAATCCTTGCACGATCCAAACCCTTTCTCTCAGCCAAATTCCCGAACACATTATTAAGAATATAATGGGTTATGAAACTGTGAATCCCAAACCTTAAGTATTTAGTAGGTTGATGGAACGCTTCAGCAGGAAATCTTAGGAAAAAAGACAGAAAGAAGTAGGCCATGCAGATGCAGAGTATGGACTTTTTGTTCATGCAGACAAGGTGAACCTTGGTGCTTCTCTAGATGCATGGTTGAGTGTGCTTGTTGCCATGAGGGCTTGTTAGAAATTAAACACCTCATACTATAGCTCTGGAGAAGCCCACCGCAAGCAACATGTCTGCTATTAGTCCGGTTGATGGTAAGACCAGACTAAACAGAACACACCAGTATTTTTTATCAAATACAAGCACAAATGGGTGTCACTGAAAGGAGGTGGTGTGATTTTTTTTTTTTCATTTTGGGTCATTTTTTGGAGCGATTTTTTTTGGACAAAGAATTGTGGAACAATTCTATGGTTGCAGCTGATTAATATTTCATAGAATTTATTGCTCCTGAACTTGTTTACAGGTCTGTGGCATCAACCTCTGTATCTGCTGATTTTAACCTGGCTGAAATAGAAGTTCAAGTAGAGACGTCATGCATTCAGCGTGAGGAACAAAATAGTCTCACAGAGCTTGCCTGTGGCAAACTTCCGTAGACACTAGACAATTTCTTGGATGATATTACCCCCTTTACAAAGACTAGATAAATACCATAGAGGCGGCTACAAATGGGCAATCAAACAACCCAACATGGTCAACCTTTAGATCAGGCATGATCACTGCATCAAACTGTAATCCGTACAAACCCGAAACAAAACCTTACATGACCCCACAACTACACTTAGTAAAGGCCCAGAACCCATTATCAAACATGAATGTGTCTTTTATTTTAAAATAATTTCATTTATTATAATTTCTTTAACTATTATTTTCAAAAGCTGTGGTAACTTTTGAATTCTTATATTACATTTAAGTACTATGCAGAGGGAACGCTTCTCACTACAACAGGGAAAGATACAGGACTAAGTTTGGCCAGTGCTTCTAGAATAGTGAAACGAGTGACAAGGTTGCTGTGCATCAATGTGAGAGATAAACAGGGAGGCAGGAGCAGGAAGGGTCCCAGATGGTTCTGAACGAACCGATGGAGTGGTTCGATGTTTCAACCAGGGGCCTACTCATTGGCTTAGGACTTACTGTATGCACTGTTATGTTGGTCATTTTAGTGCAAATGTGGAAATTTCTTAGTTGGGCGAAGGAGGAGGGAGCTTTCCATAGAGCGGAGGCCCGATGGGTGCGGAACTGGGCTGAACATTTCACGTGTAGAGTGGACCATTTTATCAGGCGCGTGGATTTGGGAGCAATGCGCTTGGAAATGGAGAAGACAAAGGTAGAACCACAAAGAAGTGTAAATACACAGACTGGAGAGGGCCACCAGAGGGAGGAAAACAACAGTAGTGGTATTGACGAAGGTGGCTATATCAACATGTCACCGACAATGAAGTCATCCTCTAGGTCCAGTCCAGGATGGGAGCCTTCCATGTGTAGTTTGTCTGGACTGGAAGGCGCAGTAGGTGGCGTTATGGAGGAAGCAGTGATTGAATCCGTACAGGAACCGGAAATGGACCACCTCCATCTCTATGAAAATACCACACGATGGTCAAAGCGGGTTCACATGGACACATTTCAAAGGTCTCAAAGAGGACCAAGAAGAGCAGCATCTGAGGAGGGTCAGTACGACTCCCTACGACGGGGCCTGGAAGAAGGGCTTAGAAAAGCAGAAATGGAAGAACAAAAAGAACAGTGGAAGACAGAACTTGATAATCAGGTTAAATTGGTTAACGACATGTTAGAAAAGAATAAACAAGTAGAGGAAAAGCGTTTGGCTGAAATGTTAAGACTAAAGGAGGTGCATATTGCCCATCTGGGGGAGTCAGACGACATTGAAAATTATCTTACTACATTTGAACGGGTGGCTAAAACGTATAAATGGGAGAAAAAGGACTGGGTGGTGAAGTTGGTTCCCCACTTAACTGGTAAAGCACAAGCTGCATTTGCAACGATGGCTTTGGAAGATAGTAATGATTATGATAAAGTAAAGGAAGCCATACTTAGGCGTTACGACATAACAGAAGAAACGTATAGGCAAAGGTTTCGAACCATCAAGAAAGGGGAAGGTGAAAGTCACAGGGAAATGTATGTTAGGTTGAAAGACATGTTCTGTAAATGGGCAAAGCCAGAGAAAAACACAAAAGAAAATCTCATTGAAATTGTTACCATGGAGCAATTAGTTAATAACATGTCTCCAGGAATTCAGATTTGGGTTAGAGAGCACAAACCAAAATCTGGGATTGAAGCAGCTAATCTGGCAGATGATTATTCAGATGCCAGGAGGGGAGTAAATTCAGACAAGAAATTTCAATCAAGAAATTTTACCAAGGGTGATCGCAATGCTGAGCGCAGTGATGGTAAATCCACTGAGAAAGTTGATGAAAAATCAGCGCCAGATGCTACTAACCCCAAATCTGAATTCAAGAAAACCATAATTTGCAGGCGATGTAATGAACCAGGCCACATTGAGAGGTATTGTAGGAAGTCAAGTAACGAAGCAAATGTGATGACTATTAGTACAAGAGACCAACAAGTGGTACATTCAGATCATATTACAAGTTATGTGTGCAAGGGATACATTGATGGTTATGAAGCAGAAATGAAATTAGATTCAGGTGCAGATGTGGTTATAGTGCACAGAGATTTAATACATCCATCTAAGGTTAAAACAAATAATCAGCTTCAGCTAGAGTGTGTTCATGGGGATAAAATGTCTCATCCCACAGCCCATGTTAGCATACAGATTGGTGAAGAATTACACAGGGTTGAGGTAGCTATCAATGACGGCCCAAAGAAGAGGTTGATAATTGGTAGGAATTTTCCGAACTTTGCAAAGTTACTACAGGCAGCAGAAAAGGGAAATTTAGAGGGGCCTGAAGGTTTGGTAGTAACTAGAGCGCAAGCAAACAGACAAATGGTGAAACAGGAAGAGGAACGCAGGGCTGAGAGGGACTGTGGGGTGGTACCCAAACGGTTAGAAGATAACTTAGAGAAGGGGTTCAAACCAGAATTTCTAGAGGAGTTTGGACATTTGGAAACTAGTACCTTTATGGATGGGAGTCCCAAAGAGAAGGGGTATAAGAGTAGAAGTCAGAAAAGGGAACAAAGAAGGGAATTTTTAGGCCGGAAGAATGGGAATAGGAGAACTTGTCAGGTTGAATCTGAGGACATTCTTGATATAGGTGTTCAGAATCTTATTGAGTTGCAGGAGAAGGATACATCTTTGGATATTCTGAGACGCAGGGTCATTGATCACAAGGGATCTGAGGTTGATCAGATAGAATCCAAGCAAGGAGTCTTGTATCGCAATGTAGTCCCAAGAGGTCAGACTGAGGTGATAGAACAGTTGATTGTACCAAGACCATTGAGGTTTAAAGTGTTGCAGACTGCTCATGACATTCTATTGTCTGGACATTTAGGGAAAAAGAAAACATTGGATAGAGTCACCCAGAGGTTCTTTTGGCCTGGAATTAGGAAAGATGTAACAGATTATTGTAGGAGCTGTGAAGTCTGCCAGCGTACCTCCAAGTATCATACCAAACTTAAAGCCCCAATGATCCCATTGCCTATAGTTATGCAACCATTTGAAAGGATTGCCATGGACATAGTCGGTCCACTGGAAAGGTCTAAGTCTGGAAACAAATATGTGTTAGTAATTTGTGACTATGGGACTAGATATCCAGAGGCAATACCATTGAGAAGTATTGAGGCAAAGAAGATTGCTGATGAGTTGGTAAAGTTATTTTCTAGGGTAGGTATCCCCAAGGAAATTTTGACAGACCAAGGATCAAACTTCACCTCAAAACTATTGAAAGAAATATATCACATGCTGTCAATCAGAGGGGTTAGGACGACTCCATATCATCCCCAGACAGATGGGTTAGTGGAGCGTTTTAATGGTACTCTAAAGGCTATGATTAGAAAGTTTGTGGACGAAGATCCCCGTGATTGGGATGAGATGTTGCCTTATCTGTTGTTTGCTTATCGTGAAGTACCGCAAGAGTCAACAGGGTTTTCACCCTTTGAATTGATTTATGGTTGGAGCGTTAGAGGTCCGCTAGATATTATGAAGGAGGCCTGGACAGGTTCTGTATCAGGTCCACAGAGTGTAGTGTCCCATGTTGTGAAGATGAGAGAAAGACTTGCATCTATGACTGATCTTGTAAAGGAAAACCTGGCAGATGCTCAGAAAAAACAGAAACATTGGTATGATCAGAAAGCTATTAGTCGACAGTTTGAACCAGGTGATGAAGTCTTGTTGTTATTGCCGTCCAGTGCCAACTCTTTGGAAGCAAAGTGGTTAGGCCCTTACAAGATCGTTAGGAAGGTTGGAACAGTAAATTATGAGGTTGAGATGGGGGATAGGCGAAAGAAGAAGACAATCTTTCACATTAACTTGTTGAAACAATTTGTCCGCAGAATTCCGGAGGTTTTGTTAGGTTGTGCAGTGAAAGAGGTTGTGGCTGATGAGTTTGATCAGGATATGGATTTTAGTTGGTGTGATGAAATTTCTCAAGCTAAGAGATTTGATATTGGGGAGGACTTGGTTGACGATAAGAAGCATGACATGAGCGGGTTGTTAGCAGGGTATGGGGATGTGCTTAAGGATCGACCTGGCAAGACTTCATTAGTTCATGGGCATGACATTGACGTTGATCAGGGGATTAAGGGTGTGAGACAACACTCCTATAGAATGCCTCAAGCTAAAGTGGATAAAGCCATAAGAGAGGTAGAGACCATGTTAGAGTTGGATGTGATTGAAGAGTCCTGTAGCCCATGGTCTTCCCCATATGTGCTTGTTCCAAAACCTGATGGAACAGATCGGTTCTGTGTTAACTACAAAAAGTTGAATCAACTCAGTAAATTTGATGCGTACCCTATGCCAAGAATTGATGAGATTGTTGACAAAATTGGCACAGCCAAGTATATCACAAAGCTTGACTTGTGTAAGGGGTATTGGCAAGTGCCTTTGACGGAAAGATCCAAACAGTATACAGCTTTTGCTACACCACTGGGTCTTTTCCAATTCAAATATTTACCATTTGGCTTGCACGGAGCTCCAGCGACCTTTCAAAGGATGATGGACCGCTTGCTTAGGAACAAAGGAGAGTTTGCCGCTGCTTATATGGATGATTTAGTCATTTTTAGTGATGATTGGGAGAGTCATCTTAACCATGTTCAACAGGTGCTGGAGACTCTCAGACAAGCCAATTTGACTGCCAAACCCAGCAAGTGTAGTTTTGCACAAACACATGTTGAATACTTGGGATATGTTGTTGGTAATGGCCAAGTAATGCCTAAAAAGACCAAAGTAGAAGCAATAGATAATTGGGAACGACCCAAAACCAAGACGGATGTGAAATCATTTCTGGGGACAGCTAGCTATTATGGCAAGTTCATCAACAATTATGCTGATATAGCTGCGCCACTGACTGATCTGACTAGAAAGAAGTACCCTACTGTTGTAGAGTGGACACCTGCATGTGAACATGCATTCCGGACTCTGAAAGGTGCATTGTGTAGTGAACCAGTGTTGAGAATGCCTGATTTCACATCAGAGTTCACTCTGCAAACAGACGCTTCTGACCGTGGCCTAGGGGCTGTCCTTAGTCAAATGGTAGATGGGAAGGATCATCCTGTGGTATACTTGAGTCGTAAACTCTTGCCTAGAGAAGAAAACTATGCCACAATAGAAAAAGAGTGCCTGGCAATCTATTGGGCAATTGATTCACTGCAGTATTATCTGTTAGGAAGGGAATTTAGGGTCATAACTGACCATGAGCCGTTGAAATGGCTAAATGAAGCCAAAGGAAAGAACAAAAGACTCACTAGATGGAGTCTGGGATTGCAACCTTATCACTTCAGGGTAGAACATAGAAAAGGTTCTGCACACGGGAATGCTGATGGACTTTCCCGCAAGTAACTCACCATAAGGAAGTTTAAAAGGATTTATCCATTTCCACGCTACCTATAGTTATTGTTTGTTATAAAATCAGTAGAGTTACTCATGTTGAACTATGAGTTTGACATTGTTAGGGTTTTTGAGTAAACAAAAGGTGTTAATATAAATATGTGTTTAGTTATTTACATTGGAAGGTTTAATGGAAGTCTTGTAACTTTTAGTTTTAGGTTAAGGTGATTCGTGTACAAACAGGCCTTGCCCTTAGTTATTTCTGTCACAAAACTTGACAGTTTTGTTCTCATATGATTGGGGGAGTGTGAGGGACGTCCTTAACCTTCCTTTCAGGTACTTACCTTATAGCTTTGTAATTTTGTATTAATTAGTTAGCTTTGTTTGTTAATCTTTACTGCAGAAAGTTGGGTTTAAAGATTAGAATAAAGAGAAGATATTAAAGAAGATATTAAAGAAGATATTAAAGAAGTACAGATATTTGGATTTGCCTCCCTGTTTATCTCTCACAATAGACATACTGACTCATGTAAATTGCAGGGTGAGTGTTGGATTAGATTTAAAGAAAGGACGACTTTTTCGGAAAAAGGTCACTCAATGGACTTACAAGTATATAAATTATAGGCCCAATGGGATCTCAAAAACCATGCTATGATCAGAATTGAAGCTAGGGGCATTTGAAATCACCACTGGCATATTATGTCAACCATCTTCTAATAACATTTGCCTCCACCCAAAAAAAAATATTTGTCTGCCCCAAAAGTAATTACAAAATAGTTTTAAAAAGAATAAATCGAACCATTTTAGTATAAAATGACAGAGAACATTTTCTTACCTTCTTTTCCCCTTTCCAATTGTCTCTTCCCCCCTCCCCCATTATATAAAAGTATGATGCTGGGCCGCTTCTGGTTATTAGGTTCTAAATCATACATTATTACCCTATACAACATACCGTAGTAATTCTCATACAATTTGGGCTTACCACAATCCAAAATAATTCATTATTACAATATCTGTTATACTTGCAGTAAACTGAGAAAAGAGAGAATGTGTATTATGAAGTTAACTAATTTGACCCAAAATCTTCATTCATCAAGAGAACATTTAGTATCATGCTTTTCAACGATGATAATTAATGACAATCTGTCTTGGTTAAATAAGTCATAAACACTGACATTATATAAGGCCTTTCTTATTTCAAGAATGGAGATGGCATTACTACATATTTGTGTCGCCATACTGTATGTACATGCAGGTATAATATGCATTATGACATCAACTTTATCCCATCTTCATTCTTTGCTGTCCCTGATCTAGCTATCCCAATTTACCCCCGTTGGTCCAATCAGCTATTTTGTTGTACACAATTCCCACATGTGTGAACAACAAATTAAAAAATGACCCCTAAACAATTTTTGACCTTCTGCCAAATAAACACCCCATAAAACGAAGATAAGTATCAGGGCTTTGCATCAAATTTCCCTTTTTACATGTTTGGCTCTGAAAAAGCACCCCCTTTTTTAAAATTGGCATTTAACAACCCCTAAACATGTTCTCCCTCGAAATGAGACATCTTTCCCTGTTCTTTTTTTTGTTTACGCATGTGTATGTACACCAATATATCTAAGTGCCCCCCGGCATTTATCACCGTCTCTTCTGTTCTCTGAATTGTTTTGTTTTATAAATTCTACCTTTCAAAAATCTTTTAAAGTTTTTGTTTCTGCACAATTATGCAATGTGAAAAGAAATTTATCAAATATTATACTCCTGTTTTTATAATTTACACAATGTTTGTCAGAAATAACACCAACTTTATAAATAGAGACAATAAATTATACTTTCCCCCGTCATAGAGAGCTTAAAACGCTTACATGTTGTTGCCATGAAGACAGGGATAGACAAATGATATTTACATGAAATACCTTGTTCATTTGAAACACATGTCCAAATTCTATATTCTATAGTTTTTTGATACAAAAGCATCAATTGTAAATTGAATTTGAATAACAGTATTGATATACAATATATCTTAGAATTCATGCATTATTGAAACCTTTATAAATAGCTATTCATAAATTAAGGTATTAAGTGCTACAATTCAAATAAAAATATGACATACTGGCATAAGATGTATTATTGAAGCTTTCTATTAAATTAAACTGAATTCTCAGATAAATTTGTCCCAGCTGAAAATTTCGATACAAATACAAACTTATTAAAATAAAAACAAAAGAGTGCATTAAGGTTGGTGTAATACCATTATTTTTTGGAACAAGTTGTTCACCTAAACACTGCAATCGCTGATCTAAACCATATAAAAGTAGTTAGGCTTTCCAAGAAATTCTTAGGTAAAAATGCGTTTTGACGATTTTCTCCGAAAACGCACTTTTAAGCAAAAATCTGCAGTGTGTTTGGCTTGTCAATCCAATTCTAAAACTGTAACTTTTATATGGTTAAGATCAGTAGTTGCAGAGTTATAGCTGAAAAACATTTTCCTAAAATAATGGGTTTACACCCACCTTAACTTAATGCATTCATTACCCAACAGGTCCTTAATTGCAACTATCAATACATGCATTTTTCACATCTAAATATGATACACAATCAATTTAACCAAACTGCTGCACAGAGGGATTTATTGCTGGGTTAATATTTGGTGATTTTACTAGTTCTGGACAGTGCCAGAGAATATTTATTTCCCGTTTTCAAATACACATTAAGGTCTATGTGTAACAATATATTTGTACTGCTTAAAACTGGCGGCTGCATGGTTGACAGCGAAAAGTGCACAAATCAAACCAGTAACAATATCCCAATATACAGTCCACAAAACGATTCCCATCCCTTGCCTTGGGCTGCTCATCTTTTATTTTATTTATGGATTATCTTAGGAGGAATGCTGCATTCACAGGATGAGAACAATGTAAAGACACTATGCCAGAGTCCAAAAGTGTAAGTGCGATATAACCCCAGGAAGGGCACTCAAATGTACTGCTGTACAGCTGTAACCAACAATTTTCAAAACACATATTAGGGTTCACCTTAAAGTAAAGTTTGGCGTACTTTTAATTTGAACCCGAATGGAGATGTTTTTACCCAAAAAAAAATCATAACTTGTACCCCAAATTTGATGGATTTTTGATTTTCTTATGTGCCCTTTTATTTTTAAATAGCCAATTTTGACCAACGTTGCCCAATCACAAATAACTCATTGTCCTTGCTTTCTGCTAACAGCTATCTGCTTACAGTTTATATTTGAAAATACCCACTGTTACTAACTATTCAATCCTGTATATTGTTTTCCATGCATCTCCTAAGCAAATCACAAACACACAGTCGGATATCACAATATCAACTGAATCATGTTTTTGAGTCTTGAACCTTGATTGAAACGATCACCACATTAAAGTATACTACCGATAGATGTGATCCAGTAACCAGGGTAACATAATCACTTTGCTGGTAAATATCTCTGCAAGCTTCATTTACTGACTTGTATTATGCATGGGTTTACTAGCTAATTCTTCCGCCTCTTCTCTCAATGCCTCTGCCCTCTCTGCTAACCGGCGTTTGTAAAACGCGTACTCGCGTACGCGCGTACGTACGTACGTACGATTGATCATTCGGAATTCTCCCTACTACGTATGGCGGCTCATTTATTATTTGTAATTCAAT
>JAUMTS010006470.1:0-11672 GCA_032273385.1 Ophiopholis aculeata | reverse complement strand
CTAAAAAGTTTGTATTAACCTGTTAGTTGTGTTACACTAAAAAGTTTGTATTAACCTGTTAGTTGTGTTACACTAAAAAGTTTGTATTAACCTGTTAGTTGTGTTACACTAAAAAGTTTGTATTAACCTGTTAGTTGTGTTACACTAAAAAGTTTGTATTAACCTGTTAGTTGTGTTACACTAAAAAGTTTGTATTAACCTGTTAGTTGTGTTACACTAAACAGTTTGTATTAACCTGTTAGTTGTGTTACACTAAACAGTTTGTATTAACCTGTTAGTTGTGTTACACTTAAACGTTTGTATTAACCTGTTAGTTGTGTTACACTAAAAAGTTTGTTTGTGACATAATCAAAACATCAACTACTAGCTAATGATCACAAAATTCCATGTCTACTGCATCAGAATTGACATAAATCTCTGTTAACATCTTGGCATAAAAAGCTAGATATATGCTTTGTATAACTACAAGACTTTGTAATTCTCTATACATTAAAAGCTGGTGGTTACCATATTATTATGTATCTATTGTTTGTCGAATTGTTAAAATATCAATAAATGTAGTACAATTTAATTGGTAGGTGGAATACATGTTCGAACAGTCACACACAGAATAATTTAAAGAAGTATAATATTGCCATTGGTCAACAAAAGTGCTTTTATATTAGATCACATAGATTCCCCAAAATGTCAGTATCTTCTTAGAACCTTGCTATCTAATTTTTGAAATGCATTAACAATTTTTAGTTGACAACTCGAGAAACTGAACAAAATTAATGCACTTGCGCTGATGTTGGCATTTATTGTCCAATGCTCTTGACTTCCAAGGCCTTGTGAATAGTGGTAAACACCAAAAATCAGGACTCAAGCATTGAAGTGTTTCTCAAAATTGTTCAGAGATCAGGCAATGCAAAAGCAAGGCTCAAATCTCTGAACAATTTTGAGAAACAGTTTAGTTGTATACTATTTATCTCGCATGCTCAGATATTAATGTATAATATTTACACGTTTGGAAAAATCATTGAATGATTGCATCACTGCAACAAATCTTATTCACAAACAAAACAGATCTGCAAACCACTTTTGTTGACCAACGTCTTCCAAATAAATGATCAATATACAAGAAATTTGGCTGAGAAGTTATCACATAGGTTAGACATAAAGTATTCTTTAGGTCCCACAAATTCAGAAGTGTTTGGGGTTTAGTTTAGACATAAAGTATTCTTTAGGTCCCACAAATTCAGAAGTGTTTGGGATTTAGTACACCATACAATAAGGTTTAGTACACTTTAGCCTTATAGGGGTATGGAGGATGGCACTACACATGTTGGGTAATGTAATTTGAATTTCCCACCATTTTACCTGAGTGTAAAATACTACCCTCTATGTGTCTGCCATGCTTCAAAATGCTAATTGTACACTAACTGAATGGGTACTAGGTGGGATTTCGAGCATGGCTTTCCCCTAAAGCATCTTTTTTTCTCAGCACACAAACTTAATGAATACAAATAGGGTTGAAAAACAGAGTACAAGATAATGTATAAACCCAATTATCAGGGCTCATTCACAACTCAAAGATCATAGACATGATGGTGCTTCTGTAAAGATTTTTTAGCAACATCATCCCATGAGTCAAAGTTCCTGGTACACTTAAGTCAGAAAGAATTATTTCATTGTAATTGGTACATACACATAAGACGAGGCTACAATATGTATATACTTGAGTGAGTTGCAAATCAACCAGAGCTGTATGTATTTTTTATTTACTACTTACCAAAAGGTATTTTTGATTTTCTGTTTTCATAATACACCATATAATAAGTCGTGTTTTTACCAAAGACTTCAAACAGTTTGCAGATTTTACAGCATTTACATGATTAAACAATTTTAGACTGTTTTCAGGTTTCCTAAAAGTTTTATTTTTTCTTCTAATTTCTAACATTTCGGCAACCTATTTAATGTGTTTAGATTTCAAAGCTTTTGTCTATCTTTTTTTCTTTAGATTTCCAACCATTTGGTGTTTTGCTCTTTAAGAAATTGCCAAATCTTTACAAAAGCACCTTCCTGCATAGAAAATAGTTCCAACTTAATCTCTTGTCACCATTCTCACCAAAAATATTTTTTTTTCCTTCAAAAAATCATGTTAAACTCCTTTTTTGACATACCACCAAAAATAATATTGCTCATAACAAAATAAGGGTACTATATTTATAATAATATTATTATTCTGTACAAAGAGTTACTATTATGCATGCAGCAACATCACTATATTTTTATGTTTCCATGAAGTAAATGAAAAATTTCAGATATTTAGTTTAAGATTGTCCAAATGGTTTACTACCATTTGATAGAAAGCATGCAACACAAATGTCAAGGTGCAAACATTTAAAACTGAGAAGTAGAGAAAAGCCAAAGCAAAATATAATCCTTGCTTGCAGGCCTGCGCATTGTAAAAACACTACAATTAACATGTATCTCCTTTGTTTAAAAACCAACCCTCCCTTCCCTTTCTTCCAGCTACTGCACCATGTACAATTGCTAGATGTACAAATATAGTGATACCTGCATATGGCAACCAGACGTCTGCAAATACCCCGTTTATCGCCGATACACTCAGTTTATCCCTCGATAAACACTGTTTTTCGCTCGAAAAACTGAGTTCATTGCAAAAAACAGAGTTTATCGAGCAAATAACACTGTTTTTGGATTTAATGTACATCTAGCTTGCCATACTTGCATGGTTTGGTGTCAATTTCAACGTATCCATTGATAGCGTGCAACAACAGACTCAAATTTGGTCATTTTTTTCAGTTTTAAAAATACTGACACTCCCATGACATACGCTAGAAGTTTATAAGCCCAGTA
Source organism: Ophiopholis aculeata (assembly GCA_032273385.1). Classification (NCBI taxonomy): domain Eukaryota; kingdom Metazoa; phylum Echinodermata; class Ophiuroidea; order Amphilepidida; family Ophiactidae; genus Ophiopholis; species Ophiopholis aculeata. The sequence continues at coordinate 8,810 of JAUMTS010006470.1, read as the reverse complement.
AAAATGTAAATATATATATAATTATATATATAATAATCTGAATCTTTGATCTATTAATGCTAAAATGCTAAAAACAAAATCTACTTCTTGAAATGAAGAACTACATGTAGTGTGCTACTTATCATAAAAGAAACGGATACATCTAACTACGTAGTTACGTAGTATACTATTAAGCCATTATACAGCTATTTGTTTGCAATTCAATACCATCATTTCTCTCTTTCTAAATATATTTATTTACCTTCAAAATATGATCTCAATTCATGTTCAGAAGCATGGACCAAATTGTCTTTTCCCACAGGGCATTCACATTATCATGTTTCAAGATCTATTTCTCAATTCGTTATGGCAAATTTAAGATCTAAATAAGCTAAATATGTAATTTCTCTGTGGTACTGAATAAAACTGACTACATCTCAACGTCATTGCTTTTGAATTGGGTAACAAACAATTTAAAATTTACATGAATGAATATTTCCTACTGTACACATAATTTTACTAAAATGCTAATGATGATTTACTATAATAATTTTGCTTACATTGAACATTCCAAAAAGTCACTTTTTCATCTAATTCTCCAACTGACAACTCAACTCCCGCACACTTTGCAGTACTCCAGCACTGAATATGTTACAGTATATAAATACACTTATGTTTATTACCATTTACCTTATTCCAACAAGCACCAGGGAGACTGTGACAGTTGGGTATTATAATGACTACTAGTGACTAAGGTAAGGCCTCTAATACCGACTATTTCACTACTGATCAAGACTACCAATTAATACTACAGGTTTTTTGTGATTATAATAAAGCCAACATACAATTATATCGATGAAAAGTTTACAAATTTCCCATTTTACTCATGATTGGGAAAAAAATGTTTCTATGGTTAACGTTGTCATGACAGCCAATATGCAAATGTTACCAGCTGCTCTGTATAAATAGTTTGTTTAAATATTGCTACAAAAGCAGCTAAGATAGGTGTTATTATTGGTAATATGATACAATATTAGCACTGATATCTCTACAAGTTTCACTATTTTTGAAGGTGATTACATACTAATGTGCTCTACAGAGAGACTACGAATCTAAGATAGTATATTGAAAACTTTGGTGAAAGCCGTCTTGTTTACGTTTAGTGAACTACAATTAATACAAGACTTGTATTTTTGAAAAGACAGTATCCTAGTTTATTTATACATATGTTTGATGTACGACCACTCTCTCACAATTTAATACTAGTTTAAACAAGCTTGCACTGATTTGATATAAAATGGTACATATTATTATTCATAGTATTGGAATCATAATTTTGGAATGATATGGAGAAACAAATTAACTAAACATATCTATCAAGTAAACATGATTGTAATTAAAACATTTTGTTACATGTAAATATTTTAAACCCCATATCTCTTTAGTAAGATTTGGTGAAATAAATTCAGGATAATGACAATCAAAATGATTTTAAATTAAATCATCTGTGATTTTAACTTAAAATGAGTAAAAAGAAGTACTACTTTATGTAGTCAAATCTTTACATACACCATTCATTGGTAGTGCAGGGAGTAAAACACAAAAAGGGGCTTCATTTAATCTCAGCTGTCACTTTTATTTTGAAAACAAATGTGTTGTATTTCGATACAAAAAGACAGGCACACAACATCTTCCCCTTTTGATTTGACAGAATATTTACAGTAAAGTTGAATGCTTTCAACTGAATTTTGGGTCTCTTCATTATGGCGTTTTTTTTTACATATTTCAAGAAAAATTGTCAAAATCTTTTTTAAACATAAAAACATTAGCAGACTCGTTCTGGATTGAACCAGAATCCAATTAATGTAGCAACTAAATAGAGCCATTAAGACATGTTTTTGCCTGATGGGGTATGCTTGAGTACTATTAATATTTATCTACATGAAATTTATCCTTATCTCAACGACCAATACACCATGACATATCTTTACAATTTGTGTATGAAGTACTGATAATTCGCAGTCAAATTTACTTCTCTGTAACCAAACTATTTTCCTTGCAAACAACATGCAGGCGATCCGTGTTTTTAGTCTTGTGTATAGTTTTTACTCCTTTGGTTGTTGGTTTGTAATTAAGTTTCATTTTGGAGTGATTGCCCCTCAGCTAAACACATGGAACCAGTACCATTTGGAGTGATTGCCACTCAGCTTAACACATGGAACCAGGACCATTTGGTGTGATTGCCACTCAGCTTAACACATGAAACCAGGACCATTTGGAGTGATTGCCACTCCACTAGTCTCATGAAGCAAGGAACAGAATCATAATAAAATCACAAGCAGTTTCGGGGCAAAATACACCAAAACATGCCTCTGTATTTGTAGGGCTAGGGAGGTACCCAATCAAGTGTTACAACTGACAACATTGCTGATGTTAGTTGCCTTTGCCTTTCAATTGCACTGCACACTTTGGTCACATCTTTTTAAATTTCCCACCATTTTAAGCCAATCAAGTACTGCCCTGTCTATGAGTTATCAGTGTCCTTCATACACAGATCTACCAACATACATGTACAAATGATGACAAAGTATGCTTGAATTAAACCATAGTGTATGTTGCAGAGATCCTTCCAATACTAAGACCCAAGATATATCCTTTTATCTCATGCAGAGAGCGCTGCTTTGCACAGCAGAGTTGTCATTTTATTTTTATAATGTACTTTTCATTTCAATTCAATTACATAAACCTTTTTCCTTCACATTGCATACAAGCTAACTCACAAAAATACCAAAGCGATATACTCTATATAATTTCTATTTATACAACATATATTCTAAATCTACAAATTACATTTTCGTTGTCTTTCTTGAAACCTCCGAATTCAGCACCACGTGCCATCAAATTAAACATTTCAAATTCCAAGTGACTTTTTACATCATTGTTTTGTCAAAGTCCAAAATTGAGGAATAAGTTAGTGATAAGTTACATATTTATTTTCTCCTATTTATATTTTTCACATATTTACACAACTTTAACTGTACATATGTGTGGAATTTTACAATTCCTCTTTGCTTGCTAAGCTGACCCATAACAAGTGCTTCTTTTGGTAACATCTATTTTGCTGTCGATTTTTGAGGGTGTTTTTTTAGTTGTGCATTATTTTCTTCTTTAAATAATGTTGTTTGGCAGGAAAAACCTGCAATGTAATTTTCACCCATGAACATGTATTGCGCAAAAACTCCTATGTAATATCTAGGAGTTTTTCAATTTATACATGTTCCAGGGCCCAAACTACATATTTTGGAATTCAAGGGCATTGTGGAAGTATGATGAACTTCTGATTTCTGAGGTCAGTTGCATAGTTTGACCTGGAATGTACAGCTTTTATTATTCAGATCAGGTTTAGAGTATGCTATTTGTCCCAGTCACATTAGACTCATAATGAAGGAGATGTCAATGGCTAAATATTGGCGGTCTTTTTTAGTCTGACTGATGGGAGGAGGGGTCTCAGGTAAAACCCCTACATGTCTTAGTTGTCAATGACTTAATTACCCTTTTCTGTTTTTAGATTGGTTGAGCATAACCGTTTATATACCTTTCATTTTTCAAAAAGAAGACAATGAAATCAAACAGCTTTCTGCATTTCTTCAAAGCAAAAATCCTATCATTCAAATCTAAAAATGTATCTACACTGTCTTATCTATAATATATTAATAATAAATGACAAATCAACAAATCAACAAATCTGATGATTTTTATACTGGCTTCATTAATCCCAGAGATTGTCTCTGACCTTAATCTTAAGATAACAGAGGCTATCAATCAGTTGATCCTAAAACCTCAAGTTGCACGTGGGTTACCATAGTTACCATACAATCATTTTAAAATTACAATTTTGTTTCAAATTCAATAAAAAATGGTCAGCCAACTTAACATTCGTCTAATATCACACGTGCGCACATACTGTTGTCTTTAAATAACATTTGTTGGTCAAACATAAGTACCAGTTTGTAAATCCTGATCAAGAATTCAACACTCGCCTTTTGCACGTGTTTTGCATTTACATGTATTTTCGATGTGCTTTTTCGTTGTAGAATACAGCACCATGTGATTATTTGTGTTACACAATTTTTTTCGTTGTGTTAGAAGCGGGTATACACTCATATATATAAATACGATGTGATCAATTTATAAATATATATACAGAGAGAGTTCTATTGTTACATATTCCCAAATATCCTTTCATTATTTTGAAAGCTCTTCATTTCATCATTTATACTCCCCCATGCTTTTGGGAGCTGTTCATTTCATCATTTGTACTCCCCTATGCTTTTAGTCTGTAGATATCATCTTGGATTTGTTGGCTGCATGTTGCTTTAGGGTGACTAGATATACCAGCCTATATATTCCAGAATACTTATTGACACCCTGACTATTTAGGCTGCAAGTACATATAAGCCTATATAGTGTAGCTACAGAGTCATTCATAAATTCACCATGATGATTCCAGATGAGTTGTTTACACTCTCTATGTTCTGTAAGTACTGGACCACCCTGTTTATCTTTACTACAAGGTTATTCATAAATATAATTCCATAAAGATCCTTTCAAAGTTTTGTAGACACCCTGTAGGTTTTTGCAAGCTTTGTATAGTCCAAGCTCAACATAGTTGAACATCCACTTTGTGGTGTTGAGTGGTATCAGGGTGCAAATCACCTTCTTCCTCATACTACTTTCATACGAACAGGGAGCAAGAGACCCAATTGCAGCCTGCACATGTTGATGAATACATGGTTAGCACAAAGGTAGCAGTTATATTCAAAACTATGTTTACATGTAACAAAAACGACAAACTGTTATAACATCTCAATCTGGCATTCCATTGGATCACCCTGTATTCACAGTTGCTTAGCACACAGAAGATCAGACAACAACATTTTGAGAAAGTCCCTTTAAAGTTGATAAACAGCAACAAGTATTTCCATATTCCAAATTCTGCTACTTTGTTGGTCAGTTCCAATATATAATAGTTGCTTTACAAATATCCTTTTGCCAAGATGAAGTACGCAGTTGTGAATGTTAATAGCATAGCACACTTACTGTCCAATGGCATAGATTGGCCTTTAACCTCATATAGATTGACCTCTGACATAGATTGGCCTTTAACCTCATGTAGATTGACCTCTGACCTTACACTGCTGCAATTGGAGCTTCTTTTGCTTTGAATTTACCAAAGAGGTTTGTAACCCCACTTTTGATTGCACCTCCCCATCCCTGAAAAGAAACAAGAACAGATTCAAACTCATACACACTATTGGAAACAATCAATCAATTTACAGTCAAAATTGATCCATTAACAATATTTGTTTGTTTTAATATAACATGCCATCATTCTGGTGGAGTGTTCCTCGTATATGGGCCACTTTGATCAATTTTCTTTCAAACTGAATGGGCTCATTAGCTACTTTATCTTAAACGATGTGATAGTCTCTTAACTTGCCATTTGAGCCATCCATTGACCGATAGGAATGACCCTTGGGTTGTGATAGTCTCTTACCTTGCCATTTGAGCCATCCATTGACCGATAGGAATGACCCTTGGGTTTCGCATCGAGGCACTTCTGGTATCTCAGCTGCAGAGAGAGAACAAGACAGTGAATAGATATTAATAGATAAAATAAAAAATATCTAAGGCAAAAAAGAGTTGCTCCTTTGCTGCATAGCTCTATGCAATGGGGCAAACTTAGTAAACTTATTAAATTGGCCAAAAAAGTGGGTCCAAAACACAATCAAAAAAGAATTTTCACAAAGATCTTTGGTCATTTCCCAATTTAAAAAAATTTCACAGCGCATAGTGTTTTTGCAAAATGCTTTTTAGACCTACTTTTTTTTTATTGTATATGGTCTAAATTAAGGGTAGTGCAAACCCAAATAATGGTGACATTATCAAGCTCTGTAACTTTTAAACTATTAATGTGATTTACTTCAAATTATACATTTTTGGATTGGATTTTGGTCAGAGAAACTATTTTTAGCATCAATTCTCACCATTTTTTGATAAAATTCCCCCCAAAAATCACTTATTTGGCTCCAAATTTTACAACCAAGCTACAAAAAAAAAAATTGAGTAAAAAATGCACAAAATACTTGAATTTCATGATAAGACACATGCTGAGGGAGAGTTTTCTTAAATTTTTATTTAATCTAATGTTTTGTGATTTTTTTACCAAAAAAGTGATTTTTTTTCTAAAAATTTTTTTTCAAGCGTGGGCTCAAAGAAGGTTAACTCCGGCGATTGGATTTGTTGAATTTATCGAGTGCTTTAATTGTTGAACTATTAAGAAAATGCCCATGAAATTTATGGAAGGAAACGGGTCAGAAAATCAATTTTGTGCATCAATTTTAATTAAAAGTGTAGATTTTTTGAAATAGCACCCCCCCCCAAATAAAAATCACTTTTCTTTACCCAAAATTACTGACAAGCTAACAAAATTACCTACAAATAAAAAGTTGCTTGAACATAATTCAAAGACATCAAAAAGTACCCAAAAATGTCAACAAATATTAGATAAGGTAAAAAATGAGAAAATTGACCCTTAACTAGTGTATTTACATTATAAACAATCGATTTCGGAATTTATTATGCAAAATTATTTTTGTTAGTAATACTATGGTAGCTAACAAAACTAATTTTGCATAATAAATTCCGAAATCAATAGTATGAAAATTAAGCACAATCTTTTGTATTCGTTCAATGCTCACTCGGGCGTGAAATGAAGTGCATCATTTAAGTAGAAAAATGGTGGGCAAAATTATCCTTGGAATCTTAGCTACTTTACATTAAGTCTTACTTACTACTGGACAAATTACGACTTTATTAGCGGTTAGTGCACCTCGAATCACTCCAAAAACAGTTTCCTTGAAAACGCCATGCTTTGCTTTCACAAAATAAAACTTGATTGAAAACTCATCTATGGTGACATAATGTTTTCATGATGTTTTTTAAAAACCTAGAACGTTTATTCGGGTTCATTCTAAAATAAAGGATGCAAAATTAGCATGCAGTCATATACGGTGAAAAATAATTCAACTAGTGCGTGACCCCTAAACGTACGCAAACAAAATTAACTTTAGATAATTTAAAGAGTGTTCAAATGTGTATGCCAATAATATATTTATGCCAATAAAGAATGTTTCTTGAAATGGCAGATAAGAATTGGGAAATAAATAATGTCAGTGTCATTCAATTTGCTTGCTGCAAATTATGGATTGTTGTTTAAAATGAATGCAAGTTGTTCTCTTTTCTTGATATGTTCCTGTAAATGATTTGGTGAACAAACACTTCAAATGCCTTTATGAGAGAAATGCAAACTGTAATAACAAATCAGCATCACAGTGTCATCAATTACCGCGTCCTAGTGCTAGAATGTCCGGATGACCATTAAACAGTATAGTAACGTCCTCTGTACATGCATCATTCGTTTCACTACGATCAGCTTTATTTCGTTGCAGGGATTGGAGGCGGATGTGGGACGTTCAAATTCTTTACACCATAAAGAAATACCTCTTATTCAAACCATGAAATCACTAGAGAATTTACTAGTAATTTCATGTTCCAACATAAGGTGACCATACATTTTTAATTTTGATATGCATTTGTTACTGATTGGCTCTAATAACTTTGTTACAGTTTGTACTTTATTTTGTTATCTATATATTATATGTCATAGTTTGTATCTTTTGTGCAAATACATTTTGTAATGGTAAATAATTACATAAAGCAAATCCATTTTAAGGTTACTCAAATTGGTTAAGTAGTTTGTACCCAAACAAAACCAGAACAAATTAGGTTCCTTATTTTATGATGATCCATTATAAACATTGTCTGGTAGTTATTTATAACAATAAATGTTACTTCTTACTGATGCAAGTGGGGATGGGGGCACTGGAAAATGAATGTTACCTACCTTTACCCGCCGGAGTGCAAAATTAGGGTCATTTGAGGGGCATGTCAAAATGTCGATCATTCAATGTACATAAATCTAGAATTTGGGTGTTAAATGGACAAAAGTGTGTTTTGGAGTATTAAGCTCAATGTCAACGGGGAAAAAAATAAGTTTTTATAACGCGCGAATTATTATCCCAATTTCCCAACGATTGTTAGAGATACCAAGGCGCAGTACTATAATGCTGCCAAATTAAGGCGCTGACACTAATCCAAGTGATGTATACCAGAAACAGATTGATTTCATTGTTTTAAATACCAAGTAGGCCTACTCGATACTAGGTAAATCCAGCGGGTATATGCATGACCGATATTGTTGACACCAAACAACGAAACTCACAAGAGCAAATTGTAATTTTTTTCTACAATTACCAGAAAATGTTGCGAATTACTGCTGAAGAGTCTATAACAGTGAATGTAGTTTTGGTATAAGCTATATTGAAATGCATAGACCACATGTTTTATAGAACAGGTCGAACCAGTAATTGTCGATTAGAGACGCAACATTGGATTCTCAAGGGAACATGAAAGTGTTTCGAGAAGAAAAAAAAACTTCACCTACTATTCAGGTGAGAAAAAGACTTGACTCATAGATGAGTAAATAAAAATATCCCCACCCGACTGAATATACACAAATACATTTACAATAGAAGAGAGGAGATTTGCTGCCTTGGCAGTGATGGCGGCGAAACAAAATATTATTCGCGACTCAAACTTTCACCCCCCCCCCCGCCCCCAAATAAAAAAATCGAATGGTGCGTCCCTTATGACTATTGGGCTTTTGGCCATTGGGCAAGACAAATGGGACAATTCTATCTGTTGCTTTG
>JAUMTS010006359.1:0-11672 GCA_032273385.1 Ophiopholis aculeata | reverse complement strand
GCAATGGCCCAGGACCGTTGCAGCTGGAGAAAACTTGTGGTCGCCTGCTCCGCAGCCGAACGATGATGATGATGATGGTCCCGAATAGCTCAAATAATAAGAAACGGGTCAGAAATTACTACCAAGGGGGGTACTGATGAAAAAAAGAATTTAGCCCCCCCCCCTTTAATTTAAATATGTCAACATTAAAATAAACACTTAAATACCTAAACCAAACGACCAAATAAGCGAAATTATCGCATACACACATACAAAATCAATCCAACAATCCATGGATAATCTTTCAGTGTTACAATTATTACGTTAAAGTGAAGAATGTTATCTAGAAGTTAACATTCCTAAGCAAAAAAATGCTCGCCTTATTCGATGTTTACTCAGATGTGAATTGAATTTTACAACAGCAATCTTACTAAAGAAACACTAATATCAGTAACTTATACGATAAATGATAATTGTTGCAACATTATAGGTTAATGGTTTTTTACCCATTTAACGTTTAATTCAAAAGGGTGGAAGTAAAACTATGTGATAAATGTACTCCTTTTTTACCTGATGACTTTAAAAATTGAATGTTCGACCAAAAGTTAACATAATAACATATTGATATCGGTTTTTAAATGTAATTTGATCTGTTGGTTTTTTATTGCAATAAAGGTTGATGTTTGATACTTGTTGCATTGATATCATTAACTGAGAGAACGTATGTTGTACTTTATTTTTCAAACGAAGAAATATTTGGCTAGTATTTATCACAACCATAATTATTCCTATTTTTTCCAAAAAAAGCTTTTCCATTCTTCTGCTCCTATAGTACTAGTAGAACTAGAAGCAGGAGTACGGTGCACAGGGCGATACAACCAAATATGATTACTTACAGTAGACTAAATGATGTCCTAGGAAAAATGATTCTGCATTCGTATTAAGAAAAACACTTTCTTCTCTTCTAAATAATCAACTTTATGTGACTATATTGAAATGAGTAAAAGTCTTCTTTCAAAGTCAAATGGCGGATTTTACCACCTTTTTTATGAGGTCTTGGATTGCCTGGTATATAACAAACTATAGTCAAAATTGTTTAATACCATATATTTCACGTATGCGAAAATCATTATTTCAAAAAACGCCTAAAACCCCGGTTTAATTGTGATTGACTGGAATACCTCTATATTAAATCAAATATTGCACATGTCGAAAACCGAGATTTCATCGAGTGTTTAAGAAAATTATCACAGGATTGGATATCTGTTATCAAGTTACAAAAATACAATTCTAAAGTCTTTTATATATTATTTTTATTATCTAGTGATTTGGTTTTCGTGCTTTTCACATCAAGTGACTTTGGTACATTTTGTATTTTTATGCATCTTATGACTTTCAAATCGGGTAGTGATATGCAATATACCTCGAATTACATCGTGAAACATTTTGACACATATCTCTCTGAAGGTAAGATTCTAGAAAACATACTCTGCCTTAGCGGAAGTCAACTACATGAATATTTTCATACGGTAAAAAATCAACAAAAAGCAAAAGAAATACTGATTTTGATACCAAAAGACAGAAGTATGTTTTGTATTTATCATCCTAACATTTTTTCTAACTCACTGCAAAATTGTCAGTTATATTGGTATTTATATTATTAATTACTTTGGTATTATATAACAGCCTCATTCCCAGTGTTTCACATGGATATTTGTATCCATATATATCCTAAGATGAAGCCAAATTAGTATTTATAAATTGGATTAATAAATATGTTCAGAAATCTTCCCAGTACAAATTAATGTATAGGTTAACAACTTCCTGTTTGTATAAGAACCTCACATTTGAAATGTCGGATCCTCTTTCTAGAGTCCAACCACGTAAAGCAAGAAGTGCTTTTCAGTAAATAATTGACCTTGTTTTCTCCAGAATAAGTATGCATATAATCTGAACTCAACTACATAAGATCTCAATGTTTAACGGTAATGTTATTATTCACAACATCTTGTGGATGATGATACCCACTATAGCATGCGTATAAGTGCAGGTCAACAGAAAGTGAGAGGTACCGTCGTTATTCATTTTCGTGATTATTACATAGGAAACGGAAGCTTATACTACGACAGTTTGAAGTAATATTACAAGTTAACTGTCCAGAGTTATAGAGGTAACTAAACCAGTTGCGTCTATAGATCACATACCGCAGTAGCATGCGTTCATAACATCCTATAAGGTGCCACGTGTACATTAAGATAATTTAAGTATATTTTCACTGTATTAGGCTGCGTTAATCTGTGAAATTGTAAACCAGTTCAATGTGATTAGGGGTAATATTTGTGGTTTAATTAATAGTGCTCTGGACATCAGTTCATAATCTTTGTTAGGAAAGTCTTATTAAAACTGGCATAATTGCAAGTTGGGTTTTTGATATCTGATGTCCTATTTATATTGTCTAAATAACGTCATCAACATGGCCGACCTCAAAATGTCTGATTTACACTTCTATATAGCCAGAATTTAAATTTCTCCAAAAGATTTCCAAAAAAATCGGAGTTTCAACCGGTTGTTTTATTTCTAGCATACACATATAAGCCTCGAGATCATACAGAGTAAGATTTATTTTACAATTGTGAATACTTAATGATTTTATGTTTCAATCGGTCCCTACTCACTGGCCTTTGACGGCATACCCTAAGGGTTTTTAAATCAAAATGACTTGAAAATAACTTAGACGGCTAGGGTAACTTTCTTTTTGGTTTTAGACATGATATTATCCGTTAGGGAAATAGGCATCGGCTAATTACCCCGACCCCACATCTTACCCCATTGGTAAGAGGTAATATGTTCAGTCAAACAAATAAGGGAGGTCGCAGGGGGTTGTAATATTATTTTTGACCGGCACTTACGCATAGAAGTGGGTATCATTACCGACGAGATATTGTGAATAATAACATCTCCCTTAAACATTGTTGATCGTATCTGGTTGAGTTCGATCATATGCATACTTATTCCAGTGAAAACAAGGTCAATTGTTTACAGAAAAAGCACTTATGGCTTTGCGTGGTAAGATTCAAGAGAGAGGAACGGAGGCCCTTATACAAATAGGTAATTGTTATCCTATAAATCCATTCATAGCTTGAGAAGCTTTTCTTCTAACGTAATATACAAATTTTACATTTGCTTCAGGCAAACAAAATCACATGTTTATATTTGTATTTTCAGTTCCTTATCTTTAGTTATGTACGGGGCTTTATTGGCAATAATTCATTTTAATTTAAATGTTGACAAAGTTTACTTGCACAGGACTGTCCCCATCTGCATTAAGCGCTTTGATCATTCTAATGCTTAGGCGCTATGAAAATGCATGTTATTTATATGTTATTTATTAATTACTGATTGTATACTGTTTTCTAGTGACACCAATAGTTCTTTACTCGTTCAAGGGTATCATCTATAGGAAAGCAAACTTATATAGGAAAAAACTGAAAAAAGATAGCAATTGGTTAAGGGTTGACTTTAAACTGGCTGGCCTTTTTGACTGTGCGGCATAGATGCTTAACTCTAGTCCACCATTATCTTTATAATATAATGTGTATCATTTTAATATGCAATACGCACCTAATATCTAACACAACATTCTTGTTCCTAACATTACTTTCTAAGTACTGACACGTAATCAGGAGAGTAATCATCTTCAAAAGATTCCTAACCCGCTCTCCTTCGAGAAAATTGAGGAGCATAAGTTTTTACCTTTAAAAGTTAGTTAATTCATATCGCAGTGTCGATCAGTTCTCCCCCACCTTAAGAGGCATAATACTAATCTGACATATGATAGTCATAGAGTTTGTAATTATGCACCAAAGTATAGAAAATATTGGTGTAGTTCGAACATTATTCATTCACCTACATTCTATGAAAGCTATTGACATCACATCTTACCCGCATTATCTGTCGATCGTTAACGACGGTTGCTTATAATCTGTTCCTGTGCAGACACATGGGAAGAGGTTTTTGGTTTTGAGTGAAGTAGATTTCCGAGTGTTTCAAGTACTCTTTTCCGGCAGTGTACGTGAATGTTATGAGTAATTTAAATGTGTTTACATGTGTGCTTTCCTAACCTACAAAATGTCGCTGAATTTTACCCGAATGATAATATTCCTTAAGTTAGTATTTATTTTTAAGGCAGAGTATATTTTGTCAAATCTAACTCTCGTAGGAAATTGTGTTAAATATTTTCAAAGCATAGTGCGTAAACTGCCCATCTTTCCCGGATTAGAAGTAATGCAATTATATCTATCATATTAATCGGCGTAAATTTAAGGAAAGTACTTCGGTTTACCAATTCACTTGATTTTAACCCCCAAAAAAGCACTAAAATTAAATAAAAACACATAAAGATAATCTCTGGGATTTCAGAAAGTAGCACTGGTTATGCTTTATATATCTGGTGGTCCTGAGGCTGAGAAGACTCTATAAACAGAGGTTTTTTGGCTCTGAGTGAAGTAGATTTTCGAGTGTCTCATGTACTTGTTGTCGTCAGATTGCGTGAATATAATAAGTAAATTTAATCCGGTCGCATGTTTGCCTAAGAAAACCGATAACATGTGGCCTTTAGTTGAAATTGTACCCGAGTGATAATATTTCTTTAATTGACTTTCGTTAAGCATCTATGCGTTAAGGCAGAACATATTTACTACAGTCTTATCCTCGGGGATAAATGTGTATAATGTTTCAAAGTATAGTGCGAGGTAATTTGCACACCACAACCAAAGTGACAAGTTAGACTTTCGTAACATAATAAGCGTTAAATTTAACATATTGAATTTACTTGGTCTTAACTTGGGGAGCACGAAAACTAAATCATACAATATTAGATATATAAACTAACATAGAACTTTTGATTTTTGCTTTAAAATTTACGTTTCTCGTTTTTTATTTAGTCAATGCATATTAGGAGCCGATTTTGAAATAACTGGGGCATCTAAGCACATCTACTTCTTACTCTGTGTTTATTAAAACAACGAAAAGAAATTAGGTTTTTTCCAGACACAATGGGTTGGCATGTTTTGTTCGCAAACTATAGTCAGTGGTTTAGAAAACATCCGACATTGACAGCAAAAGCAATAAATTACCTGCAAGAGTTTCGTGAGCAAGGTAAATTGAGATTATGTTCAATGCAAAGGTTCATACAAATCAAAGTTAAAGCGCCAGAAATGGAGTGCAGTTTACCAATACCGAGACGTTTCGTCATGCTAAATTCGATCCTCGGATTGACAGAAACGGTTTACAGAACGTTAAAAAAAGTTACCCATAATAATTGTTCTGTTCAAAATCCTTGCCGATCTCTTTTTTGAACAATAAAAGTGCTTGTCTATCTTGTTTTGTAACATTTTACCTTAACGTTTCAGCGTAGAAAAAAAAATAATTAGAGTATCAATATGGGATGTTCAGATATTACTGCAAATGTCAGAGTGAAACGGCCAAGGGCCCTTTTCATTCAAATACACAGTTCTTTAATGTAAATGCCCCAGGGTACACGTTTATTGACATCGGAATTATCAAAATATCGCAGCCCTAAGATTGAACTACATTATACTACAATCTAAAAATTCATGAAAACATTTTTGATACTAAAACAATACATCAAAACAAGATAAACACAGTCAAATACAATAATATTGCAACGACTTTATTTAAATACATATAACTAACAATATGATGACAGTAGATGTCAGTGCTCGAATGTTGTTCCTTTATTCACCACTATTGTCTATAATTCAGTGCAGAATTGAATAGACGTCTTTATTACTTTGTTAGAATCGCATTAACCATGTTAAGACTTTCATAAGGTGGCGAGCACTGATCGACACTGAGATATGGATTAACCTACTTTTATTTGCTTCTCAATCATCCTTAGAAAGCAGACTTACAGAGCAAACCCCGAATGTTTTAAAATCAATTACTCCACTTTTTCAATTAAATGAGAACCTCATTCAAATTATTGTTTTGATTTACGTGGTTACTGAACAACAGTCTGAGCAAACCAGTGAAGCAAGCGTGAGCCACAGTCGTATTAGGTATCGAATGTGTATTGCGAAGATGATACACATCATAAGCATGATGTCAATGTTGGGTTAGATTTAAGTTCCATATACTATTCTATAACTTTATTTCTATTAAAACATTTCATCACATTACATCAAAACTAAACGGAAATCTTATGGTAGATGTGATCGGAAGTCCAAAACGCTTGTTAAAAGTCTACCCTGAACCAATCGCTATTTGATGATGTCCTTGTTGGAGAAAACAACATTGCAACCATAGAATTGTCTTAGTGCTTAAAACCAATGCTAGAATTATATCCTACCCTAAAGCAAAATTTTAAAAAGTTCGATGATAGTTACCCGTAACGAATGAATTTACAGGATCACAACGAATTTCTATTTTTACAAGATCCTCAAATTGTAAATTTCAGATCCTCATTCTATAATCTTACCATGTGACCACAAACCCAAACTAGCTTTTTCTGTCAACGATTAACTTTATTTTCTTTACAATAACTTTGCAAATAATTATAACTCAACGAGATACGATCAATCACGTTTTATGAAAATGTGATTGTTCTCAATATCTCGTAGGTAATAATATCTACCCATATGCGTTAGAGCAGGTCAAAAGAAGGTGAAATTTGCCGGGTTTGTATTCAGTTTCTTGTGTATTACGTTGGGAAAGGAATTTTAAAAGCTTATGTTTCGGCAGTGTAAAGTAATATTAACAGAAAAGTTATAGAGTCAGTTGCGACTAAAGATCACATACCGCAGTTAGTAACATTTCGTGAAGCAGGTCCATCCATAAGTATAGCTTAAGTGATGCTCCATTTGTCCTTCGTATTTTCAACTTACGTTTAAACTTATAATATTGATATATAAGTACTGTTAATTATCTCTTCTTTTATAACATCCTAGTGTACCTCTACTCTGAGTAGCTGAAACGTTCTCGGTTAGTTGCTTTATTTTGAATTATCAAAACAAAGATATAGTTCCAACAACTAGATAGAGACGTATGTTGCCCTTGCATCATTTATTATTTGGATAGCTATGTAACATTACCCTCATGTCTGAGGAGTCAACTGGTTGTTTGTGACTTCCTCGCGATATTCGCGATCGGCCAGCATAAATTATCCATAATCACTAGAAAGTTGAATGCCTTAAATGCTTAGAATATAGGGTATAAATAAAAATAATTTAATAACAAGATTTCATCTGAAGTCCAAAAAATATGTTTAAAGTCTACCCTGGTCCTCGTTTATTTGCTTGTTTGATGATGTCTTTGGGCTGTGCGAATAAAGAATTATCAGTATTAAGATCAACTTTCAGGTGGGAACATTCTTGTCCAATTCAACTTTGTTAAATTGAAATGAAATATACCCATTAACCCCGATAACGAACGGAAATGTTTTTTAGTGCAACAAACTAATGATATAATCGTATCCTAACCTATGGCTAAATAATATATTTATTAAAAAGTTTGATGAATAGTCAGTCTTACCATACAGATCCTCTTTCTAGAATCTCGCACGTGACCCCAAAGCCACACGTGCTTTTTTTTAAACAATCGACTTTGGTTTTTTAAGAATAAGTTTGCAAATAATCTAATCTCAGCCAGATACAAACATCACTGTTGTATTATGGAGATGTTATTATTCACAATATCCCGTCGGTAACGATTTCCCCCATATGCGTAAGTCAAACGAGGGTGACATTTGCCGTGCTTCATTCAGTTGCTATGTGTATTTCGTTTTACAAAGGATTTAAGCTTATATGAGAGCAGTGTGATGTAATATTAATAGAAAGGTTATAGAGTTAATAATCACTTACGTCTAAAGGTCTAACATAATATTCTAGATATCATCTATATAGGTCTAAGGGGTTATACTACAGTTAGCAAGAAACAGGTCTTTCAAAAAGTATGGCTTAATTAGTCGAATATTAACTTATATTTTTATCATCGAAGTATTGTTTTCTTGTATTTTTATACATCTTAGTGTACCTCTATTCTCTGAAACGTTCTCGTTGTATGTATAATTATCAAAACAAACACATAGTTCAACAACTAGAAAGAGACGTATGTTGCCCTAACATTATATATTGTTTGGATAGCTGTGTAGCATTATCCTCATGTCTGAGAAGTGTACTGGTCGTTTGCGACTTTCTCGCAATATTCGCGATCGGCCAGCATGTATTATCTGTAATCACCGGGAAGTTGAATGCCCTAAATGCTTATAATACGGTATGAGGAAAAATAAATGATTATTTTCCGATTATGTTATTAAAGTTCAAAACAGTTTATAACCATATTATCTAGAATAGTATAATGGAATTCTTTGGAATATATAAATAGGCCTCTAAAGCAGTTTCAAAACCAGCATAAGCACAATTTCGTTTCAGATTCTACTTCTTCATACGACATTGCATTCTTTAGAATAGCGTAATTTAAAACTGTTTAAGTTTGATTCCTTTTTAAGGGATAGCCCTAAAGACTCATCGAAAAGTAAGAATGTTTTTATAAAAGTTAATTTACATTTTATGTCAAACACGCGACCACAACATTATATGACTTATAAACTCACACACGCACTGACTATCAGCGACAGGCATCTTGAGGCACTCGAAATCTACTTTACTCTCAATTCGTTTTGAAGGCTAAAAATAACGTGCTTACGGATGCAGACGCATGGTGGTGTAATTGAAGCGAAGCAACAACTAGTCACTTGAGGTTTATTCTTGAGTCACTGAAAATGCCTTTCCTACTTTTATTTCAACATAACGTGTGTGTGGACCTAGTTACATATATGAGCTATAATAGTATTACTAAAACATTACAAGTTATGTTCGTGCTTGATCGCCTTAATTTCTTGTGCAATTAATATATATTTATAACGTAAAATCGAAACTTTAAATTGCACTCTGATTCAAGTTGCGTGAATCTGAATGTATGTGGATTACAAATATAAATTCAACCATGGAGGTAGTAGATCCAAATAGCGTGTTCAAACACAACTCTCCAGGGAATGCTGATGGAACCTATAAAGGCAGATATAAATTTAACTTAAAAAACAGTAGCCACTTCATTTATCATTTTAACGCAATAACAATTAAACACTGCCAAATAAAACTCGCTCGCACAGGCAATGCCGAGAACAATACCATGGCTGCACCAACTGCGCTTTTTCACCTTATCTCTTGGCCTCAAAAATACACTTTGTATGATTTGTTTAGTTTCATTTCAAGGGTGTTGCAAATAGTGACGACTGGCTTATGAAACGGAAGAGTATTGAGGTATTCATTCTTTAGATTAGAATTTGTCATCGTTTGAAAGAAGATAAATATTCTGTGTTCGTAAGAGGTCGAAAAGTAAGAGGTCGGGTGAATAACATGCATGTTAGAAAACATCCTTTCAACTTCAAGGTTTACTACAAGCTACTGTTGAAGAGAACAGAAGGTGTTTTCCCGTTCGATGCTTAAAGGCTGAACAAGTTTCTGTTTTGATTTCAATAACATGCAACATTTCCTTGCATAAATTGTTAATTAAAACACGCAGTTAAGTTTAACTAAGTAACGTTTCTTTATATGTGTTACACCAACTTTGTGACGTAAAAGGTCAAACAGTAAGAAAGCGGAAGAATAATGCGCATGTTTGAAAACTAGAAAACATCTTCTGAATTTTAAAATGTAATATCAGCCACTGATGACGAGAGCAGAAGGTGTTTGCTTCCTCTCGAAGCTCAACTTACATGTCTGAACAGGTTTCTGTATTGATGTTACGAATGTGCTTAATAATACAACATGCCCTTTGAACATGTTGACTACTTAATCAAAGCTCACAGTTCAGTGTAACTGAGTAACATTTTAATTTAGACATCTGGACTGTGCAATAACTGACGTGTAAGTTTGCAGAATAAAACTTTTGTTCAGGTGCGTGATTATTCTACAAGCCCTTGTGTCAGGTGTTTACATCTATATAAACATTCAGCTGACAGGCAAATCCTACAAATGTATCAATCAAATTAGATGTCTAGCGCGTAAGCGGATAAGTGTATACATTACACTGTCTTGTTGGTTACCTTAACGAATAGTTCAGAATTCCAAACGTTGGTCGATATCACTTTTTCATAAACGTGGCTGTTTGATTTGTCTGTATTCTTTTTAGTACACAGTTGTTTCTGTGTTGTCTCTGGGTCATCAACAGCTATATTTAGGATTGTTACCCTTCCTGTCTTATTTTTGGCGACATTTGTATGTGCTGTTTATTCCAGATGTGTTTCAGATACCATGCCTTTTCCTTCTATTTTGATTTATTTGACCCTTGATGTATCTTGTGTATTCTTTTGGATCTACCTTGGCCTACCTTACAAATTCTGTATCATTAAGTTTTGATACCTAAAACCAAAAACATATAAAACCTTAGCACAAACCAAAGTAATCAAGGTGCAAGATAATATTTACAAGGGTATTCTGAAACTACACAATTTTTGTCCATGAGCATTCTCACATTTAAAGTATTCAATTACGGCTTTACACATTTTCAAATGTTGAAGAAGGCTTCGTCAACATTAATATTTCTTTAATTTACAAAATATAACTAGTATGTTTGTTAAATGTTATCCTTCTTTAAATTATAGATTTTTAATAACAATATTTATATTTAGAACAAAAAAAAAAGCTTGTGATTGCTTGACTTATATAAGAAGAGAGCTTTCAAAATATCGAGACAAAAGCAAATGTAAAAACTTTAAGATAAATTTAAATAAAGGGTCACTGGACAAGTCTGATTTTTGCTGGATTCCATTACTCATGTCAGAAATAATTAACATTTCTCATTTTTGTAAGTAAAAAAAATTACAGAAGCCCGTCTTAAAATATAATAACCTCAAAATTCCATAACAAGCCCATATTGACCGTTTGAGAAATTATAAAAGCGAATGAGAGCCCTAATTATCTGCGGAATGACTGTTTAGCAACTCAAGACACCGACGTAGCGATTTCATTATTATCGATAGTGTAACCAAGGAGGTATCATAAGAGGAGCGATGACGTATGAATAGGCTATTATACTATGCTCGTTATAATCAATTTGCTATTCAAACTCAACAGCTTACTAAAGAAACACTATAATATCAGTAACTTATACGATAAATGATAATTGTTGCAACATATATGTTAATGTTTTTTTACCCGTTTAACGTTTAATTCAAAAGGGTGAAAGTAAAACTATGTGATAAATAAGTGTACTTCTTTTTTACCAGATGACTTTAAAAATTGAATGTTCGACCAAAAATTACTTAATTACATATTGTCGAAAACCGAGATTTCATCGAGTGTTTAAGAACATTATCACAGGATTGAATATCTTTAATCAAGTTACAAAAAAACAATTCTAAATTCTAATATTTTATTATCTAGTTACTTGGTTTTCGTGCTTTTCACATCAAGTAAATTTGGTACATTTTGTATTTTTATGCATGTTATGACTTTCAAATCGGGTAGTGATTTGCAATATACCTCGCATTACATCATGAAACATTTTGACACATATCTCCCCGAAGGTAAGATTCTAGAAAACATACTCTGCCTTAGCAGAAGTCAACTACATGAATATTTTAATACGGTAAAAAATCAACAAAAAGCAAA
>JAUMTS010006248.1:0-11675 GCA_032273385.1 Ophiopholis aculeata | reverse complement strand
GGGTGTGCTGAATGCAAATTTAAAGGAACAAAGATTCAAATTTGACAAGAGCTTCATTAACGTCATTGGAATTTGTAACTTGACACCATCTTGCACTATCTCGATTTTTCAAAAACTCTACAGTATGAAAGTTCTTATAATTGCGGTACCTTGTATTTTTGAACATCATTTCATATGGACACTTGTATATAATTGACGTTTGCGAAGTAACAAGTCAAACTGAAGTTCAAACTTATTGAGATACAATGCAATGCAGCAAATTCAGCGAGTTGTATCGATGATACTTAATAAGCCTTGACACTTTCTAGGAAAGAGTTGTATTTTGAGCGCATGTTAAAATTTTGTCAACCTTATACAATACTTTTGCACTTAATGATCGATATGTTTCTTTGCACTCAATATTGATCCAACGGTGGCGAAAGTTTGTGGTCTTATATATTGTAAGAATGTTGACTTTTAATCGAACTCTAGTGCACTTTGGTGTTTTGATTGTTTTAAAGCTTATTTTAAAGATAGATCTGTATAGAATACGAAAATCGAAATGGATATCCGCTGACAGGAAGTTTTTTCCTGAGACTCCCCTTTTATTTGATTTTATACAACGTATATAAAACATGGTTGTAAAAGAATTATCACCAATCAGTACGAACGCATTTTTTCTTTCTCAATCATGGGGCCACAGCTATAATTTCAAAGCTATCTGGACCCGTTTTCAAACTACGGACGCTGTTGGCCGTTCATGCAGGCTAAGTTTCATATGGACAGGTTAACCTGGCAATATTGGCATTGAATCAGTATAAAAAACACATTCGGAACCACTTTACTATTCTGGAAATATCAACGGAATATTCAAGTAAGTATTCGAATAAAAGGGTTCGTTGCGGTAGTTTGCAATGGCTGTACATTATCACAATTCAATGCACTCCGCGTACACCTCGTGCACCTTGTACCCAATCAGAATTCAAGTTTGCTTAAATACGCAAAGTAGAACGCATTCACTGTTTTTGTCCAGTTGCACGGTGCGTACCCACGTTCTGCGTTGCGTAGCGCGTTGGAATGCGTGAGCGTTGCGTATTAAGCTCAATTTTTCCGCTGGGTAATTTTGCTCATATTCAGTTTTAATTAGGCGGTATAAGTTATATTTTGCTTCTATATTCCAAGTTTTATGGGCAAAAAGAAGCAGTCTGTTATATTTTGTTCGAAAACATAATATGATTATTGTCGTGTATGAATTAGATTAATAACTTCGCCTTACTTGTCGCTCAAAATATTGTTCAAAAATAATGCACTTGTGCCGATACTGGACTTGTACAGATTATTTTGGTACAATTTTTCTCGTGTCAAGTAATACGCAGCTATTTATCTATAATGATTACGTGTGTTCATAAAGTGAGAATAATAAAAGTTAACAAACTATTGTCTTGGGTCACGTGTAAAGTCACATTGTTTTTTACATTGGATACACTGCGAAAACACCGGTGATAAAAAAATAACACTGTTCGGTGTTCTGATAGGAGCGCATTAAAAGGGTTATTTTAATGTTGTCTTGGTGGTGCAATAACATTCACGGTGTTATTCTTCACCCTTACAGTATTTAATATTCATCAGGCTTTTTCCGAGTCCGCAGGTCCAGTGGACCTGAGTCCGAGTCAAGTGTGTCTGAGTCCAAATCCATGGAATGTGGCCTTCATTCCTATTATATCTTCCCCTGAAATTTGAAGGACATGATTTACCAAATAAGAGCCTTTTATAGTCAAGACAAGAACACAATGACACTTTGTACATTAAATCAGCATGTTCGACAAATCCTGCAATCAGGCTAACAGCAGTATTAATAAACTATACAGCGTGCGATTGTGTGCTTTCTTGATCTGCTATCACCCCAGCTCCACACTAAAGGAAATAAAATAAGTCCACATTGGAAAAGAACATGCTGCAAAACGACATTTAAGTTTTAAAAAGATATTGTAAAATTGCAGTTCACTATAACTTTGTAACTTTTGCTCTTCCATTATTTTTAAAAAGCCATAAATAGATCAGTGATTACAGAATTATAACAGAAAAATGTTTCTCAAAATTATACCAGTCGTGATTTTCTTTACAAGACACATCTCTTAATGATTTTTTTGTGCGATTTTGGAATGTGGAAAATATTTATGCATCGCCAGTCTTTTCTGTTTCTCAGGGAGATACGCAAATTTTGCTTGTTATTACAAATATCTAATATCAATCGTCATTGTGTGGCTAAGTGTTTGTGACATTATGTGAAAATATGTTGGCAACATATGATTGGATTTTTAAATAGATTGTAAGAAATATAATGAGTTTGTTAACCCGTCCAGTGAAACGAGCACGGAACAAACGGTAAGATCAATGAAACAACTGATGCGTAGCATAGCGTGTCTAAGAAGTAAATGTAGTAACTTCTCTCGACTCGGCTGAATTTACCAGTGGCAAGTTTGAATTTGGTTCCAGTAGGCAACAAAACATGTGCCAAATACAAGTTTGCTGTAATGTTGATGATAAGGTATATATTAGAGAACCGGTAAACCATCGAAAGATTTTTCAGCTGATTTATTAATCTACTTTTAAAAACAAAGAAATCCGTAGTAGTTTTGATACATTTAGTACATTCATTTATAAATAAGACTGATAAAGCAAATATGTCAGTCCGCGTACATCTACTCGACACATTTTGGATTTTTGGTGTTTATCCCAGCATCATCCCAAAACGCAATAAATTCTAGTCTAAATTTATTTCACTTTGATGGGAACTATACTTTCGATATTTGGTTGATATATTATTTGTGTACGTGTCCCCTGACATGATATGTCCGGATGCCCTTAACTGTGGTTTGTACAAACTTATTAGACACGCTATGCTACGCATCAGTTGTTTCATTGATCGTAAAGTTTATTCCGTGCTACTTTTGTTAGGTAGGACATCTCGTTACACCGGCAATCAGTTTCAAGTTACCAGCGTAATAGAATATATAGTCCTTTTGCCATAAAGTCAATATGCTAAATGCTAAATGCTAAATAAATATACGCTATATGCATCATTAGCTTCACAAAAGTCATGTTTTATTTCAGTTAGGTCGATGGGAAGAGGACCCTCTGTTTTGGGGATATCGCAATATTCTAACAACAAGATAATCTCTCATTTTGTTACAACAGTTTGCAACCGTGACGTGTCTTAAAAATGCACTACATCCGGGCACTACTTTACTGATGTGAAAAGATATACAATATTCATAGACTGATGCTGATACTACGTTGAAAATCAATTCAAATACAAGCGAACCTTTTTAAAAAAATATTTCATGATTAAGAAACCGAACAATAGTTTTCTATTTTATGCCTCGTGCATTATCACCAGAAGGTAAGTGGTAATAGATAAATTAATTAAGTGTGGTGCCATGATAGAAGCTTTGCATAAGGTTTATCGCAAATAACAGAATATTACAGATATGATGCATTGTGGGATTGAAAAGGGGAGAAATGTATCCCACAATGCATCTTTTTTCCCCCTTTTCAATCTCCACAATGCATCAAATCTGTAATATTTTGCTATTTGCGATAAACCTTATTGTACAAATTTATTATTAAGAGACTCTGTTGTTCTTTTCAAACATTTAACAAGAATTGTTAATGATAATTAAGCTGAGCAATTATCTAAAGGAACTGCTTTAATGCACCTTCTACCTCTTATGAGAGGAAGGACGGGGCACGCAACGAACTTGCGTAACAGCAGCGCGATTTTTTAGAAGGAGGGTCTTAGTAATGCACTTTTCCTGCAAAGTTGTGTTTTTGAGCGCGGACTTTTGACAAAGAGGGAATTGTTTGTCAAAATCAAACAAATTATAGCTAAACAACTGACATGTGCTTATAAACGCGAAACTATGACAAAAATGGGTTCAATTTATATGTGATGGAAGTTGACGTTGTTGTATATAAACCTCCAGCACCTGAGTTATCTTTGTTTCTCTATTTTCTTCGGTAAATCGATATAAGTGACTCTGCATAACCTTTGACACCGTTAGCGTATTTCAATGTGGTCAAAAATTCTTTGGATCAAAGCAAATAGACCCCTACCTGAATTTAGGTGAATCCCTGGGTGATTTTTAACTCCTTATTGTATATTTAAATATCATAAACTGTTTATCTTACAAAATTTGATGTATAGAATTCCTAAGCAAATTGTATTCTAGCTTTGATTAAATAAGAGTTTATTTCCTAAACCAAAGTAAACAACTTTCCATCGAAATGGTTTTCACTGGCATATACCCAATATATTTGGATGAAGGCTTGGGCCCGATTCAAAAATAGTTTCGATAGTTGTAACCAAGTATCAAAATAATCAATGTTTTTATATTCGGCATTCATTTTCAGTACAAATGTTGCTGACATTCATCATTGTCATCGTTTCATGTCACCGCCGCCATGTGGCCGCTCAATCCTCTGATCCTCAGATTCAAACAGTGCCGTTGTGGGCAACAAATAACACAATGTGTTCAGTGGACCATGAGCACGAATTAGTCAACCTACAGGGTGATCTCTATCATGGTTGTAAACTACAGGTACTGGCAACCGTTAATACATGGCTTGTTATTGATATACCTCCTGCAGATGTCTCCTCTGAAGTGATCTTCTACGTTCAGCGTATAGATGATTTTTCAGTTTGTTCTAATAAGTATGTCATGGTAGAAGGATTCAATGAGCACTGCAGTGTTGTCTTTACTGATAGCAAGCTTTTGTTGGTTGTTTATGGTAATGTAAATGTATCTATAAGAAGTGAACCACCACGAAACGAGCTGCAACTTGCATGTCCTGATGATCCTATGAATTCAGGTACCGAAGTACAAATATATAACACGTGTGAGAATGTTAAAGGATATAAGCAACTACTCACTTGTTCCAATCAAGATGAATTATATTATAGTGGTATATGCGAGGTACATTTCCCAATAAATTGCAATGCCTTTCTTGGTACCAAAGATGTACGCTTAGATTGTTTTAGTAAAGATGCCCTTAATGATCAAATGGTCATGCTTTTGATACCACCGAGCACGTCTGTTTTGTTCCTTGTTGAAAATGGAATAACTGAAATAGATGATAATGCATTCCGACATTTGAAACAATTAAAATTAATCCATATGTACTACAACCTTTTAGTAGAATTACCTAATGATGTTTTCAAAGGCTTAGTCCAACTAACACATTTGTTCTTACGAGATAATAAACTTCGGGCACTACCGTCAGGTATTTTCAAAGAACTGACAAATCTAGAGCATTTAGATTTGTCTGGTAATCAGTTAGGGTCTCGGGAAATTAAGCAGATCTCATTGCATGCTAGTTTGTTCCAAAACTTAGAAAAGTTACAACAACTATACCTACACGACAATGAATTGAGAGACGAGGACATTCCAGATGAATTATTCCAAGGTTTAGGATACTTAGATCAATTAACTCTGTCCCGTAACAACTTTGTAACTCTTAAGCCGGGTATTTTTATAGACTTAACCAATCTTACATTTATAAACCTGCAAGGAAACGCATTAACTGAACTTCCGAGAGACCTTTTCTCCGGATTAGTCAAACTTTCATCGTTAGTCGTGTATGATAATCAATTGCAATCACTTCCAAAAGAAATATTCTACGACGTAGGTGAACTTACAAATTTGCATTTGTGGAATAATAATTTCACATCACTTCCGGCAGAACTATTTCAGAATACAGAAAAGCTTGTGTATTTAAATATTGATAATAATCAGCTCATAGACATACCGAGTGATTTGTTTAAAGGTTTAACATATCTACATCATTTGAGGATTAATTTAAACAAAATAACGTCGCTGCGACCAAGTGTTTTTAAAGATTTAAACAGTCTTGTATGGTTAAAATTGGGGTTTAATGAACTAACAACGCTGTCACCAGCGGTATTCCGCGGTTTAGGGCATCTTACTGATTTGCAGCTTAATAACAATTATATTATGTCACTAAATGGGTCCGTTTTTGAAAATATGACAAACCTTATGTATCTTGACTTGGGAAATAATATGATAACAGACGTGTCAGAAGCGTTCCGCGGTGTTGCAAGTTTGACATTTCTGTCACTTTTTAACAACAGTATTCAGTCACTTAATTCAGATGTTTTTGAAGATTTAACCAACCTTTTTGAACTCAATTTGAATTTTAACTTCTTATCTGTACTACCGACAGAGTTGTTGTATAGTTTGCATAATCTCAGAAAGTTCTTTTGTACAGGAAATCCGCTGTATACTCTTGATGGGGATGTATTTAAAAACGCAAAGAACCGATTACCCTATTTACTAACTATAATTTTTATCAAAAGTAGTTTAAGTATTTTACCCAGAAGATTGTTTAGAGAAATACTTACTTTAGAAAATTTGATTTTAGATGACAATGAGATACAAAGTTTAGCTTATGACATGTTTTATGACTTAAGTAACCTAACATTTCTGTCAATGCGTCACAATAATTTAGGAAATCTAGATGAAAGATTGTTCAAAGATTTGACAAACCTTATTTATCTAGATTTACGCTATAATCAATTAAAAATTCTACCAAAGGGTATTTTTCAAAGTTTGATCAACTTGAAACGATTAACACTATGCTATAATGAGCTATCGAATTTGGATTCACAAATCTTTAAAAACAATACAAAGATTACCTACTTGGATCTGTTTTTTAATAGATTAACCGAGATCCCAGATGTCAATGGGATGACCCGTTTAACATTTCTCAGTTTAAGGTCCAATTCATTGGCATATGTGGATGCAAAGACATTTGTAGCTTTCCCCGAGAACGCTGTACTATTCGTCGATCAGAATGAGATTTGTGATTGCTATGTTCCTGGTAATATAACTTGCAATCCTTATGAAGGAAGATCGGCTTATCTCACATGTGATAGGCTTTTATCGGATAGGGTTTTGGTTGCAATGATGTGGATTATCGGTATCAATGCATTAGGCGGTAATATCTTTGTGATAGCATGGAGACATAAGTCCCGTCAGAGAAATAAGGTCCAAGACGCATTGTTAACCAACTTAGCTTTGTCCGACTTGTTGATGGGTGTCTATATGATAATTATTTCATCAGCTGATATTTATTTTGGTCAAAACTTTCCTATGCAATCTTTTTCGTGGAGAACTAGTTTCACGTGTAAAGTTGCAGGAGCCATGTCTATCATTTCCAGTGAAGCTTCTGTGTTCTTTGTTACCCTCATCAGTATTGATCGATATATTTGCATTCGGTTTCCATTCTCATTTCACAGGTTAACTAAAACGTCGGTTAACGTGATTGCCTTTATTATATGGCTACTTGCCTTTACCTTAGGCTGTATTCCTTCACAAATATCACTCTCGCATGACAATTCTCACGTGTGCATTGGCCTCCCGTTATCAATTGATGACAGAATCCCACCAAAGTTCAATGTATTATATCAATTATATGACTCTGAATCTGACTACTATAAGGTTCATTATAATGACATATTTGCATTCAATATTACACATTACGCTAATTTTACTTATCAATCTCGCGGTAATGAACACCGCTCGTATTTCTCCATGGCAGTGTTTCTAGGTATTAATTGTTTCTGCTATATTTTGATATTTGCATGTTATTTTGAAATAGTAAGGGCCGTTTGGAAGTCATCAAAACATGCCAATTTTAACAAAGAAATGCGAGACCAGGTGCGCATGGCAGCTAAGGTAGCCGCTATTGTAGCAACTGACTTTTGCTGTTGGTTTCCCATCATCCTAATGGGGTTTTTAGTCCAAGCTAGAGTTTTGACTTTACCTCCCTCGGTATTTGCCTGGTCTGTGGCATTTATATTACCTATAAATTCTGCCATTAATCCATATCTGTATACAATTGCTGCGATCATAAGTGATAAAAAGCAGACAAAATTAATACCGCCGATAGTTGGAAAAGTTAAGGTCCCTGTTTCGCAGCAGGCTAGCATGGACATTGAGGAAACACATATATAAAAAACGTGTACTTTGAAGCATGTTCCAAGCTTGATAAATATGTTGTTAATTATGTAGATCATTGGTATAGATGATTCCGATCATCCAAGTCATGGTTCGGATTTTGGCAGCAATAGCTGGGGTGCATACCTGAACAGATTCGAGTACCCAATTATGTGTATGTCAAGCTTTGTATATCAATATTGTATTGTAATCAGGACTGAAACTTGAGCATGTGTGATTAAATTTAATTTGAAATTCGCACCAAATCGGCATTAGTTTGGGTGATCTCAAGTATATGCACCCCAGTCGTGGCGGCCTATTGAGGTGTAGGAAAGCGTGAAATTGGATTTGTGTATTAGAGTATATCATGATTTTCCACTACGTTGTAAATGAGTTTGTTACTTTCTTGAATGTAATGTACTAGTATGTCTCAAGTAATAAAAAGTAAAGCAAGAAGTTACTTAAATGTTTGCGTTTGATTGTCACTGTGCCAAACTGTGTACATTTTTTGGCCTTATGTTAAGCCAGTCAGATCATCAAACCTCTTGTTTTCTCTCAACTGAATAAACCTTCTCGGCGCTTGCACTTTACCTTTTAACAGGCAATGCAATACGTCGAGGTTATTGTTCTGTTCCTATAGCTACTGCGAGGGAAATACGTGCTATCGCTCCGTATAATTACTGGCATGGGGTATAAAATGATCAGCAAACAGTCTTGATTTATCTTGTGTCCATTAAGCACTTTATTCGAATTTCTTTTCTTTTTTCAACTATATATATACAAGAATTTAATTAATTATCAAATTAACTATACAATAGGCATGAGTTAACCTTTGATTCATTCTAAAAGCGTAAAGTGCAGACTGAGAGACTACACTGTGTTGTTCAAATAACATTGATTTTCAGCTATAGTCACATTATCTCTGCTTCACCACACTAATTGGAGACACACCTTAAAGTACAAATCCTCTTACAAAACATATAACTACACTTCCTAGCAAAATACATCGCACGATATAGTCTAACCAGCATTGAATATCTTGATGAAGAAAGAAAAGGCAATGTATACCAACTAGATTTAGGAGAAGACTGCTAAAAAAGCAGAAACGAAAGTTACAAACCAGACGATCAAAATCTATTTGAAGTGTAAAACCCCCCAAAACTCCGGAGGTGTACTCAGTTGAAAAGTTGGTAAAGGGATGTGCAGCGCTTAAGTGTGTCTTCTCAAGCCTCAACAGCGGATCATTAGCTCCCTTTTCAGCCACTGGCAGTTCTCTAAGCCCCTTTTCATCCACTGGCAGTTGGAAGACCCACAATTCGACCAAAAATCATGAAATGTGTGAAAATCTTAGGATTTTTAGTTCTGTAGCCTCAAATTGTGCCTAAAGTTGGTTCATAAGACACAATTTTGTATAAGAATTTAGTTCTCTAAGACCCCAATTTCGGCGACCGTTCAGTTCTGTACACCCCTATTTTGGTGGCCGTTCAGTTCCGTAAGCCCCTGCTTTCGGCGCTTCGCGCCGCACACCCCTATCAAAAACATTGTTGAGTACCCCGGGAGAAACAAGATGTTTTGATTAAGATTTTTCCGTTTCTATTAAGATTGGTATGAAATTTTGTGTCAGATTTGTTTGTGTGTTATTCTTTTTCTACCAGGTTTATGTCTTTTTAATCAATCTGCAGGGATTTAGGATGAAAAATTTAAAGAAAAAATGAATAAATAATCTGGTGTCTACTTTTGGTTAATATCATTATGGGAACATTATTGTGAATTATGATGGTATTTGCTACTATGATCTGAAAATATCTTGGGTAACTAAATCAACATGATGTTGATAGCTAGTAGTACAGCATACCATATAGATTATAGTTTATACTTCTTATATTCTATAGTAAAGCGAGAACATCAATTACAACACAAACTTTAACATTAAATAATAACAAGAAGTTTTTGGTTGTCTGAGATATAAATATTCAGTCATGAATTCAATGAAATAGAAATCATGAATTATCTGATTGATTCATGTTGTTCTTTCCCCGAGGGCCACTCAGTATTAGGTAACGCACTATACCAATCTGTTACCAAAAGACCCTTGGTCCCATAGTGGCCGATGGAGCTCGTACGTCACTTTCATTTCTGAGTGCCTCCCCGGGGTTCTTTTATGTCTAAGTAATAAGACTGTCACTTATCCATAAACATTTCCAATCCCTTCAACTGCTGTCGTTCTAACAACCCAGAATTTCAAATCGCAGAATACATGCTACACGTAGCCATGGTAGCCATGGATCACGGTCATAACTCTTACACCCAACTGGGTAAATCCGAACAAACCGTGTCGATATTCCTTTAACGTCTAGAGTTATGTTGGATATTACTTCCGGGTCAGCATTGAAAACCTGTCAGTTTGAAACAGAGAAAACGGGATTCTTGAATTTCAGAACTACGGACGTCCTCAAAAAAATGCAATCATCTCATCAAAATATATAAGAGTGCACTGGCATTGCTTAGTTATCTCCGCTTAGGCTAATCTATCGTGTTTGCACTAATTCTATACAAATTCAGCAAAACAGATTTTGAGACCATTGTTTTACTACGGACCGTGTGCATGTGCCCGAAGGTGTGGGTGTGGGGGGGGGGAATTAGTAATTGTAATTTGTCAAATAGCTATGCTTTTATTTCGACGAGAGTAAAAGTAACATTCATTCCGTTTAGAGTATTTATAGGATGAGAAAAAAGGTTTTTTTTACTGATTTCGGTTTAAGGGGCGTGTTATTTGATTAAAAATACATATTTAATACCAACCTTGGGTTGCTGCAGGTCGTCCGCAATATACATCAAATCCCCTTCGCTCATTCCAACTTTCACGTTAATCTGCGGCACATAGTAGAGTCCATACCCTTGTGTTTGCAATCCTGTGACAGTACTGTTCCTGCCCAAATCCACTTGAATCCATGGATTATCATCGTCGGGGTCATTGGCCCAGTATTTAGTCTGACCAAGACGAGCAAACCTTGGCTCTCTGTCAAAGTGCACATGACGCTGATATGAAGAGGCAGTTATGCTTGAATTTTGTATTTCACCACTTTGCATTCCAAGAGGAATCGGTACGCAACCTATACAAATAAAGAAGGAGGGATTCGTTTGGTACTACAACTTAAAAAGCATATATTATTTTTGACACTGATTTTGTATGATTGATGTGTATAAATTTACACTTGTTCTTTGAATTTTAAAGATACTATTTAAATCTAGATTCGTCTTTGACGAAGTCAAAAGGTGTTCTTCCCAAAAGATCGATATATTTAAAAAACATTCAATTGAGATATCCGTATTCTTACCTTGCCCTGTTGTAGTAAAGCCAAACAAAGCAGAAGGTTCAATTGTTTGTTACTCCGTCAATACATGTTGTACTAAAGCCGCAGTCCCACTGAGATATACGACTACTTACGATAGGTTACGATCGACATGCGACTGGTACTTATAGTCAGTCGCAGCATGGTCGTAGGTTGTCTTGCGACTAGTGGAACTGATCGAACGATCTGTTCTCCATTGTCGTTCATTGATCAAAACGATCTCTCTACGATCCAATATGGTCGTACGACTGAACTGATCGCAGGTTGTCGCAGGTCCAGCGGGACTCAGGCTTTAATAACGTAAGTCGTTAGCTGTATCACTGTA
>JAUMTS010006137.1:0-11676 GCA_032273385.1 Ophiopholis aculeata | reverse complement strand
AAAATAAAACCTTACATAAACACTCCACATCGGAAAAAAGACGAACTTTAAATTGTATTCCCAACGGAATTTAGCGCTATGTATTAACTAAAAGGAAAAGCTTTTTGCCATGGGGACATCGTTTCTCGTTACAGATAAAGTGACATCAGTTGAGGATCGAGATCAGACATATTTATGACGCAGGAGACTTCATGAAAATGCGTTATATTACGTATACCAAATGTTGGTAACACAACAGAAAAGAGCTTCTGAAAATGTCATAAGGCTTCTAAAAACGAGAAGGTCCCTCCAACTTTAGTTGAATTTATCTAAAAATTCACGGACCACATTAGACACACGTCAAATTCTCCGTTGAAAAACAACCTCTCAAAGGCTCTCCAATCAATGAGCAAATTCTGGCTCACCCAGCTTAAATCGATGTTCTGCTGCACCACTTTATGTACGAAGTGTTTTGAGTGTAACTATATCCGCTCTCTCGGCCAATATATAGCTGCCCGATGCTGGCATTCAGGGACTTTGGAGTATATTCGATGCCCATAGAGTCGGATTACATTCGTGGTCGAATTGTATTGCCGTAAACTAAGGAAAAAGTATCATAAATTAAATTCATGTAATCTGTAGATTCGTTTTTCCGTAAATATGTGAAGGATAAAATGTTGCTGCTTACATATAATAGGTATCACCGTTTAATACGATTTTTATAATTTGGTCTTAAATGCAGCACTAGACTTACTGTGTGTAATATCACATAGGCATAAACCATAAATTTTTAGCTAAGGTGTTCTTTTCTCGAAAAAAAAAACAAGATGTTTTCCAGTGACGGTACTTGCTCTAAAAGTACAATTTCGTCCTCGAGTTTTTCGAACTTTGTCATAATATTACAAAAGTTTGGCTTGATGGACTTTTTTGATGACAAGGCGAGATATTAGATATCGATATTTACAGTAAATTTAAACCGAAAAAAATTGTGGAGTCTGTAATGCCGCTTGTGAACATGAGTGAAAACTGCCAATATTGCTGTATTTGGCGATGTTGATCGCCGTATTTGGCGAGATTGCTTGATTGAGCTAGTTGCCTGATCGAGCGCTTAGCCTTAGCTTAGCCCCGACTGAACTCTATATTTTCATCACTAGAAAATATGCTGACTTCTAAAGGATGTTCGCAGGGTTAACAACAAATGCTGATATTTTATAGAGCTTGTTGAGCTCCACAATAACCAGAAATCTGAGCTGGATTGGAGCAGCGGTTTCAAAAGTTATGACAATTTTAGTGTAAAAAAAAATGACAAAATTGAAGCGTAAAATTCTTATGTATTGTATTTTTTTTTTACCCCTAGCAAAATTGATAATTGATGAAAAAATTTCAATTAATTGTTTCAAGAATTTTAAGTAAAAATGCTACAAGGCTGACATTTTGGGAGCTTCTCAACTATAGTCTTTAGAAACTTTTCTGTGTTGCGGGGGAGTCTGCATAATTAATTATACTTAATTCTCTGAGGGGCTTAAAGTTATCAAAAAAAGAGGCTAATTAAAGCAGATAATAATTTTTTTCAAGTTCATGCTACAGTCCTATTGCATTTAAAATGGGTGTATATGTTGGGTATACAACTCTTCTCATATTCTTTGCTCCGGGAGTCTGCATGAGTTTTCCTTTAAAAGTAGAGCAAAAACAAAAAAAACCTATTTTTTATTAAAAAACCAACAGACGGGAGTAAAAAAAACAGTAAGTAACAAAAGAAAAAAGACTGCCCTCTTTTGCCCAAAATAACAATATAAAACAAAAGAATTCAGAACGTCTTAAAATTGCTATATCTTTTGAACCGTACATCTGATTCTCACCCAGTAACATACTTTTTTGTTGTCCTCAGCCAGCTCTTCATTATACTATACTGAAATATAAACAAAAAAATCAAGCCCTAGGAACATCCCTAATGTCCTTATACCGTTGAGGGCATAAAATATGATGCACAGATATCAAAAGCATAACATTTCTGTCTTATTTGTTGCTTATTAATTAAAAGCAAGGTTAAGACCCAACCCAGGTCTTTACTAATCTGGTTGGTAAAATAGCCACTATCTATACCGGTACAAATCTTTTTGGACTTTCAGATATTTATTTAGACTTCTAAAAGTTACAGAAATTACTTGACATATCCATTTTGGATGGCACAATGTTTACTCACACCATTGCAAGAAATAAATAACTGTCAAACACCAAAGGCTAGCATATAACTCATTAGTTCTTATCACTGAGTAACTGTGTTATTTCTTTTTATTCACTTCAGTTTAATGACCCAGTGGCGGTTCAACCGTGGCATTGATGACCAGATGAAGTCTTTCTTAGATGGATTCAATGAAGTTGTGCCTCTACAGTGGTTGCAGTACTTTGATGAGAGGGAATTAGAGGTACGCAAATAAAGTAATCCATTGATTGATCAATAGTTTAATAGATCAATTGATCAGTCAATCAGGCAATAAATCTTGACCAGACAATAATTTACTCAGCTTCAGGAAACTTGATATTGCTGTGTCAAAATTTTGTCAGCACCGCTTCAAATGTTGATTTGGTCAGAATACTATTATAAAAGCCAAGCTAGCTCATCGTGTAAAGCGTATAGTCCAAGAAAACATATATTAAAGTCAAGATGGGCAATGAATGGTTAGGTGTTCTTATTTGCGTTCCAAGTGCTTAAATATTATAGTTACATCGTGTTGTACCTGTGCCTTGTCAGTAACAGGCTGCTTCTGAGTGATTAGCCTATTTATAAGACAATTTGACTGGCTCCCACAAAACATGCCCAAAATTGCCAGGACGGTTATGATGATGTAGCCCAAGTATAGTTGTTACAAATCAATCAAAAACAAAGTGTTTTTAGAGAAATAATGCTCAGAAGTTTCTCCACAAAATATGCCGTAAGTCACAATACAGGTATGATGATGAAGCCAATGTACAGTAGTTACAAATCAAGAGACAAAAAGGGATTTTTTGGGAGAAATATTACTCCGATGTTTCATAGACAATTGTGACCCACTCCCACAAAATACGCTGTGAGTGGGGAAAAACCATTTGTCTGATTTGTTGATGTTGAAAGTGCTGAAATTACAAGCTTTAAAATGATGTATCACTTGTCTTAATTGCTCAAACTTTTGTCCATTAAAAGCAATTGTGACAACTTTATTGAGCTGCATTTCCACAAGTGTTCTGGTGACTCACAGTGGGTTTTGTGGGAGCAGGACACAAATGTTTTAGCAAATATGACTGAAGATATTTCTCAGCTTTTAATTTCAGGATTTTAATATCGAATAAATCAGAAATATGTTTGTGCTTTACGTCTAGTATGATGGGAGCAGGTGACAAATGCTGTATTTGGGCTTTTCTGTGTAATAAGAAATGGTTTTAATTTCAAATATAAAAAATATAAATTCATTTGACTTTCATTGCAGCTGTAGGAAGCTAATGCGATAATATCGCAACATCATTTTATATGCATGACTTTAGTTATCATTTTTCAGAGCTACTCATAACTTTTAATTTAAAAAATGATTAATCTTACCAACTGTATTATCTTTTTCCTGCAGTTAATGTTGTGTGGCATGCAAGAGTTTGATGTAGAAGACTGGTTCCGTACCACCATCTACCGCCACTATACCAGGGAAAGCAAACAGATCCAATGGTTCTGGCGCGCCGTCAGGGAGATGGATAATGAGAAGAGGGCGAGGTTATTGCAGTTTGTGACAGGAACATGCAGGTTACCTGTAGGAGGTTTCGCTGAGCTCATGGGTAAGATTGGGAATACACAAACTATATTAATTTGATTTATGATGGTGGTTCGGGTTGAAGAAGGCATTTTAGGTTCCCTGTAGAAGATATTTCCAGACTAATGGTAATCAGTAAGGTCTTATAAGCCAGGTCAACGTCGATCACGTCATCTCCACGCTAACGCCTACTCAACTATACAGACAAGCAAGGACTGTTTTAAGTTTTCATATTTTCCTCGCACTATTATTGACTGGAACTCACTCCCCGAGCACATAACTCAAATCGAATTATTACCCCAATTCAAAGAAACTGTAACCAACCACCTTCATCAAGAACTAAGCAACCAACACGACTTAGCAACTCATCTTGACGCACACACACGCCTGCCCGTCTGACTCTTCTGGAGTGTTGGCCAGTATTATATCCAGATCCAGACCAGATCTTAAAAGCCAGATTGGCTACCTGATACGTAGAGTTGAAACTGGGTAAAGTTTGAAACGGTATTGGCGTCATGATGGTGGGACAAAGGTAGATAAGATCTGAGCTACTATTGTTTGTTACAGAAACAGGCAAGTTTAACATCTGTGAGGTTTTGCTCATTGATATGGTCACATAAACCCCATTGACTTCATGTTGGAAGGGGGGGGGGAGTACGGCCACTGCAGTTTATGATGGGAAAATGGTGAAGAATGGGGATAAAGAGACCGATGCACATTGCTACTCACTTCATAGATTTCCACAGACAACAAGGCCCCATCAAATTAGGACTTAGCTTGTTATTATCATGACAGGTAAAACATCAACTTATATTCTATTTAACTTTTTCTTGTCACAGGGAGCAATGGACCACAGAAATTCTGTATAGAGAAAGTAGGCAAGGAGACCTGGTTACCTCGCAGCCATACATGGTGAGTTTTTCAGTCAGAGCGTTCATAATATTAAACCAATTTGTGTAACATTTTTGTGTGCAGTCTTAACATTAAGTGACTTTCACGCAATGTGTATGTTTTCTAAGGGCCAGAGGTCGCTATGCGTTCAAATGTTTTCTGAAGTCGCCATGGGGAAATCAAAGTGGTGATAAAATCATCATCTTAGTGCAAAAATGCAACTTTTGATTCCACTGACCAATGAATACAGTCAAAAGTATTTATGAAATTATAATAATATTAAAAAATAATATAAAAACATATAAAAGCAATGCCAAAACGGCCATCATTTTGTTGTAAAATCCCATGATGCTCTGGCGACAGGGTCTAAAATTGACCCAATCGCTACAACACTGTGGGTAAAAATACAGGTGAATGCTTCAACGCATGGCATCATGCATTGTGGGCGAGTCTCTGCTCTAAGAGTTATTTATAGTTTGTACAAAGATTTGTAGCCTTCCCCATCCATGGATGAAATAAAATGGAAATTATTTTATTAAATTAATACATTAATAGTTGTTGTAATCTGCCAAACATACTGAAGTTTTTGTATTTGTTAATTCCTCCAACAGCTTCAATCGACTTGATTTACCGCCATACAAAAGTTATGAGCAGCTTCTTGAGAAACTCAACTTTGCCATTGAAGAGACAGAAGGATTTGGCCAAGAATAGGTGAGTTTCATGATGAAATCACTGCATTTTGGTGTATTCGTAATATTTTGTATTAAAACAAGTAAACATTTATTCCTACAAACTACTTTTTGTATTGATCTCTTGAAAAATGAGTAAGATATTGAAGAACCTTAAAAAATGCCATAACTTTGTTATGCATGTAATATAGGATTCATTTTTAAAACCAGTCAAAACCACTTACTTGACAGTTTCGCACCCTCTTGGTCAAGGTGCTTCATCAGAACTGTGGATGATCCATCCTTTGTCCTTGACGACGGCCAATAGGTGGCGTCCTCACAGAAATTGCATGTTAACAGGAATTTTACTCAAATTTGATAAATAATTGATGAATGTCGAAAAAAGACATAGTTTGACTTGGATTTGAAATAGGGACCCTAGCAACACCTTCTTTAGGGCATCTTGGTAAGTTCACATGGTAGATGTGAGTTATTGTGCAAAAACAGATAGCTCCTAGGGAGGGGCTTGAAACTTGATGTGTTTGAGGTTAGTTAGGCCTAGATAATCGGTGTAAATTTAAAAGAAATATCTAGTAACACATTATTCAACTCCATCCTGTTTTTGTTTATTTAAAGATAAGCCATCAGTCGCAGTAGTTGTGAATCGACACATGAAGAGAATAAACTGACAACAGCTTCAACTACTGCTACACAGATACCATCCAGTCTGGCCCGCGACACAGACACCATCCATTTTACTCCCTGAAGACTTGAAAATACCATTGCACATGCCGTAGAGCAGCGCAAACAGCTGGCAGTGCTGAGCATAAATTCAGCATTTATAACCACACTAGGGAGTGGATGTAATTTCTGTAGGAGGGGAGTGCAGAGAATTAAAAAGGGTTATTTAAAATATGCCCTAGCCTATCATAAAAAACACATTTGAGCCATACAGCAATTTCTATGAAGTAACTTTTGCACTTGTGATTAGTATTTTATGGTTATGGCAATTCTGAGCAGATGTGCTGTTTGTAAAAACTCTTATTTTCATTTCACCAAATAGTAGCGTTGCAAAATTGTGTATGATCATTTGCAAAATTAACAATAACATCATGAACTAAATAACAACTAAATAAGCCAATTCTATTTAGAAATAGACTGAATCTATTTGTCTAAATAAGCCATTTCTATTTAGTAATAGCCTGAATCCACCAGTCCCTGGATGTTGCCGTAGAGGGCTTAAACTCAGGGACTGAAAACATTACATGCAAAAAAAGTGTCAGACTAAACCCAATATTTTTGGATTTAAGAGTTGGCGGCTGGCGCAATACAGTGCACAGGTTTAAAGTTGCACGTTTAGTGTGTGTTGATGGCACAGAGTTACTCATCACGCAAGTTTATGCGTACTGCTTGTAACGTGACAGTGACACCCGCCCGGGCAGAGTCGACTGGCAGACTTGTTTAGGTGTGGAAAAATCGGACAGTTCTATTTTGCTCTTGTGTTCATCAACAGCAAGAGGCTTAGTTGGTAGGAGTCCTAAGAATTCAGAATATTTAGGGATGACTTCAAAACTCAACCTCTGCTTGGTTGGCATTTCTGCCCAGTTCTCTTTAGTTGGAGCCAGTCTCTATTTTTCTAAATGACAATAAAAAGCGGTTCAACTGCACTGAAACGCCAGGCAACCGTCGGTTGAGTTTTGACGACATTCTGTGGTGTATTAATTACAATTGTATTTTCTACCTTGAGTATCTTTACCAGAAGGTAAGCTGCTCCTCTCATATTTCGTAGAGGAAACTTGAAATAGGATTTTTAATTTGATTATTTCAGTGCTAAAGTTCATTTTATTTTGAGATTAAACTCGTTGCCTGTTGCGTTGATCTATGTGTACTAATGCAGCAACACAAGCATTCATTTAACATATCACAAATATAGAATGGGAGATGTTGCTCGATCTAAACGCCACCAACGGCTGGACGAAATCTCTATCTTTTTCCCCGCACATCAGCACAATTGTTTACAAGAAAACTCTGTCAGGCATATGCTGTCCAGCGTGTGCATTATGAAACGCGCACATTTATAACAAGTGCGCAGGATTGCATCAAGTTTCGCGGGCGTAATGCATGACAGAGTTTTCTTGTAAACAACTTTGCTGATTTCCCGGATGTAGTGAGGGTACAAAATCATGATTTCCTTCAGTCGTTGGTGGCGTTTAGATTGAGCAACATCTCCTATTTTGTCCTGTCCCGTCTCAAAATAAGAAAAAGTTTATCAAGACATTCGTATAGAGAAAGTTGATCAATGCTGTAATGCTATTGATATGGGCCTCCAGATGAAATCCATACACCCTTGTGGAAGATTAGCAAACGTATTCCACAGGGAAGTATGCAATATAAATGAATAAGTTCATTGGGAGCTTTCACATGAAATTTTTACTCTTTCTGTAGTAGACGTAGTTGCACAGGAAGTGTGTGAATTGAAATAGAGATATCCCTGTGAATTTTAATAGCTGTTTAATAGACATTGGAAAATTAATCTTCCTGCGAAGGACTTACACAATTTATGCACTTTGCGTATGGGTTTCAACTGGACATCTGCTGCTGTGAGAAGTGCCCTTAATGTCCAAAATTACACCTTATAACTGACGATACCATAATAGGATGGAATAACATGGTTCTTTGCTATAATTTTTAAGGAGCTGACACAGTTCCTAATGATCGCTGTAGTCAAGGTCAGAGATGAACAAGGATATTTGTATATTTGACATGATTCATAGGCAGCCTAGTGGTTGCTTGGTTTGAGCATGATATGTTTTGGTTTGGCTTTAAGACTACCATGCCATTGAATGATACCAGGCACCAGTATTCCCTCTAAGCATATTGAGTTGGGGCTAATTTAGCAAATTTTTATTTTTAAAATTTGCTACATTTGCTCATTGAAATCCAGAATTCTCTTATTATTTTCTCTACCTTTTTTTACATTTTTCTCTGCCAATTGTGCTGGCCATAGAGGGAACTCTGCTCAGTGCTGGTCTGATATGAATGCTATAAGGCCAACAAAAAAAAATCGGTTTGTCTCAGGTTCCCTCGCGCATAGCTTTAAAAATTGCCATTTCTCAGCGTTAGGTTTTTTTTTACATTTTTCAGGTTTTGATTTTCTTTGTATTAAATGATCGCGTTTTCTTCTTGTTTTTTTTTAAAGGTGAAAAAACCTGGAAAAACAGGTTAAAAAAACAACAACACACCTTCGCTTAGCCCAAAATGTGAAAACAAATAAATCGCGTAGCGCTTAGCGTTTAGAGCTAGAGGAAGCTGAGACAAAAAATTTTTTTGCCTAAACTTTGTGATTGTGTCTGCCAGTATGTCAAATGCACATATCCTTGTTTTATCCAATCTAGGACTATAAAATGTTTATGTATATTAATAGAGATTATTATAATTTGACAAAATACTATGTGTATATCTATAATTATTTTTGTATATAAGAGGTGTGTAATGGTATAATGCAGAAATTTCATATATTATGTTCAGTCCCTTTGCATAAAAAAAATAAATATTTTATCCAAAATCCATGTATTATTTTAGTTTATATTCGAGATGAAATACGTAAAATATATTAGTTCCAAATCTCCAAAAAGTTCCAAGTTGTCACTAGCTTTTTATTATGATGTCGCACTATTGAATATGTTAAAATAAAATAAATTTCAATTTTGGTATGACAAATCTACCACTATGCTAGGCAACTAATCTTTTAAATTTCTGTTATATTAGAACATTTGTGATGCACTCCTATGAAACAAAGAACAAGTCGCCAGGCATATGTGTCAGCTAATACCTCGAAAGTGTTGTCAGTATCAGTTATTTAATTAATCATATCTTGATGAACTTGATATTAGTGTCAATTCAATAGAGGCCGTCAGCCTTTTTCCTGCAGCCGCCATCTTGAGGATATTCTCGATCTGCATGTACATGCGTCAGACTTTAGGCGTCCGTTTACGCACAAGTTGCAGCGTACCACAAATTTCTGTAGTCACGCGTCAACGCGGTAATTTTAGCAACAGCGCACTCTGCCGCCATCTTGAGGATACTGTGACGTTACACTGACGACCTCTATTCAAAGCTTGATATTGTAATCTTCACGCCAAGATCAGAATGGTAGTGATGTCACTTCCTGTCAAAAAGGTCTCTCTCGATGCACGCCCACGTTATGACAGTGTCGTTATGGTTGTGCAACAAAATGCACGCGAGAGTGAACAATGCACAATAAATAACGCGATGCGCAAGGGGAAACACCTTTTGACAGGAAGTGACATCACTACCATTCTGAACACGGGATACACTTTAGTAAAGTGTAGCCCAAATGTTAATAAAATAGTAACAGGCTCTCTGAGCTAAGGTTTTGACTGCATGGTACTGTGACAACATTTTGGAATAGAAAAAGTGTGATTTGTCCAGTTTTATAGGAGTGTGTTGCATTATGTTGTACCAAGCTTCGATAACTGACAGGCACCTATGTCCTTTGTGTAGAATTCCATGCATGTGCCTTATTATTGTAGCTTCTATGATGGTAATGAGAAAGTCCATTTGAAATATGTACACCCCTGTAGAAGATTTGGCAAAAGTCTTGCACAGGGCGAGTGTGATCTTCAAATGGATTAACTTGATTTGACACTTCCACATGATTTCCTTACACCCACTGTGGTATACTTATTCCAAATAGCATAACGAGGGTGTGTGATTTACAAATAAACTTGCAAAAGTGGAACTTGGGCAAAATTTCAAAGCCTTGGAAATGTGGTGAGTGACATGCACACAGATTATAATGGGATATCTACATGTTTTCAAAAGCAATTAATAAGACCAAATAATTCTTGAATTATTTTGTGTTTTCACAAGTGTGTAATTGACAAAATATGCATATACATAGAGAACTTTGGAAAGTGAAAACTTTGTGAACGGTTATGGCCTCTGTATTTGTGCTACCGGGTTAAAAGCAACACATTTGTTGCACAATCAAGCTTGGCTATAGACAAATCCAATCGGCCAAGTCATGGAGTGCATAGCTAAAATGTGCTTTGAGTACCCAATTATGTGTATGTTAAGCTTTGTAAATCAATATTGTATCATAATTAGAATTGAAACTTGAACATCTGTCATCAAATTCAATTTGAAATTCGCACCAAAAAGGCATCGGTTTGGGTGATCTCAAGTATATGCACCTCAGTCATGGTGGCCTATTGAGGTGTAGGAAAGCGTGAAATTGGATTTGTGAATAGTCATTTGTCAAACAGCACTCTTAAATTTGTGAGCTTTAAGGCATGTGTAGTGCAGGACTTGTAAACGAAAGGTTGTGAGTTCCAGCCCCGCTACAGACAATGTGTTATTGACCTTGGCAAACCTATCTTGCTGAAGCAACACCCAAATTGAAGATCTTATGCAGTACCACTACTGCTTCTGTTTGCCGGTGGAGCCTCTGGTTTGGCACACAGGGGGTCTTATGTGTGATTCCTACTCCTGCTGATTCCATTTTGGTCCCCCCCCTCTTTAACTCTCTTCCCCAGACTCACCCATTTTAGTTTTGGGAGTTAGTATAATGGCAAACCCCCTCAAAATATAGGGAAATGTAATAATTATTTAAACAGCCACTTCAGATGCAGGGAGTCGTGGTAAATAAAGGACTTGAGATCTTGGGTCAATCACCTAAGTTATGTATGAAAATTATGTTTTTATAAATTGATATATATGTATTGTAAATTTTGTGTAAATGTATTGCAAAGCATATGTATTTTTATAAAGATACATGTGCAAGATGAAAATGGACTATTCCACTTAGATTTGACACTCCCTCTGCAAATTATATCTTTTATTATGTCCACAGAGGCAGTATGAAATTTGATTGGAATAACTTATTGTATGTATTCACAAGTGCTGCAGTGATGTATCTTTATTTTGGCTTGTAAAAGATCTGGGACCTATTTCTTAATTTAAATGTTAAAATCAATTTTAAGTGCTAAAAACAACTTGAGCTGAAATACAACTTTAAAAGTTGATTTTAGTTCTTAAAGTTTTCATGAATTTGGCCCTTGATGAATCAGGTGTTCTAAAGTAGCATGTATGATCTGGGAGTTAGTTGCCTTGAGAAAACAAGACATAACAAAAACTATTTTTTTGCAAATTATTGGTAAACAAGTAAACATTTTTAGTAAACATTTTACAAAAAATGTTACTGTAAAAGCTGAACTATTCGCGGTGGTTTTATTTTCGCGCATTTCGCGCAATAAAAAATACCGCGAAAATAACAACCCGCGAAAACCAACACTATAAGGTGAATGTTAAGGTGACATAATTTTGATCCGCGAAAATAA